>JASCZW010003858.1:0-44873 GCA_034211315.2 Aedes japonicus
ACCTGTGCAAAGCATGCGCCGCGTTTTCAACAGCTGCTATAATGTGTTTGATTTTAATGTATCCCGTGAGGTTAATAAGCGTTGTTTCCGTATATATTTTTGTTAAGTTTTGTTAATTTTCGTATGTAATTTAATTTTTTTAAAGGGTCATTGGGATGAACATTTTTATCTGTTGACAAAAAATAAAATAAATGCTATTGAATAAATAAATGCTATTTATTTGTACAGGCTTAAACGAATCAACTTTACAGAGCCAAGTTTTCATGTTTAAATACATCAATTATCTTACAACTAAGGTTAAGGGGTATAACCGATTACTCGCGGTCGTCTCGAGGTTAATAGGAATAAAAATATTATAGATGGGAAAATTGCGGTGGAAATTTTAAACACAGCATAAGAACTTTAATACATTTTTTGGAGGCAAAATGGTTCAAAATTCTTTTTCAAATGACTATCATAAGGTAATATGTTAAAACAAACTGTTGATAGGAGTCAAGATAACAAGGTTTTAAGATCGTTTTAAACAAGCTGTGTGGATTCTCATAAACCTGAAGAAAATAGAAAATTTATTGGCATAACAAATCCTTTGGCCATAATAAAACCAAATAGATTTATAGTAGCTTTCATAAAACCTAAATCAAATTTAATAAAGCTGGATAGTTTTGGCAATACTTGGGTTTATTTCATTGTTTAGTATCTTGGCACAATTCCCATACCTGACTAGATCATTACAGTATATTGAACATCGCAGTTTCTACCAGTCAAAAATGGAGCTAACCCCGATTAGCTTATTCTTGCGTTATATTTGAAAAGGTCCTTACTTCATTGATCGATTCTCTTAATCGGCTTTCTCTTCTGTGAATAACACGGCTATCAAAGTATTTTCCATCGAATTTATTGTTCAACGTAAAGCTGACAACATCTTCTCTCGACCTATCCTGTTGGTTGAGCCACACTGTCAATTGCTTAGCCATAAACCAAAGCAAAACTAGAGGTAGAAAATCGATCAACGAAGATAGGCTACAGATGTTACGCGAGTATGCAGCGTTGATGCATCCAACAACTTCCAAGCGGTCCGTTAACCCCTCGGTAATTTACATGTTTAAATCCCACCCACTGTGCATCGGATATCACTAATGCACCCGGCAAGCACATTGGTGCTCATACAAATGGTATTTTTATCGGCTGCACCCGAACAACAACAAACCACTTTCCACACCCTCTACATCTCAGATGTGCATAATTCACACTTTTTGCCAAATAAAAATGTCACACAATACGTAAATCAATCGTTTTATTATGTTTTGTCTCCCGAAGCGGGATGATTCCCATAGCTAACTTCCACTAACCCAAACAAATCCTTTTTTTTGCAGATTCACATCATCTTGCTGGTGTCGGTGGTCCGAGCGGCATCCAAGTATTACGACGGTCCCATCCGACCGTACGAGTTTGGCTTCAACATCGAAGGTCACCAGCATCGGAAAGAGTCGAAAGGTAAGAAGCATCTCCTATCGTCTTAGAATAACCTTCATCCACCTTATGATGTCATTTTGAGCACTGCTGGAAGTATGGGGGGCTTTATCAGGTTTCCAATTATTTTTAGAGCCGACTGCTAAATATTTACTAACAATGTGGGAGCGGGGTTAATCGTCGCGCATGTGACGTTGACAATCATCCATATTAAAATGTAAATTTCTGTTAGTATAAAACAAGACGAGAGGTGACTTTTGACCAAAGCAAATAAATAAGCAGCACATGTTTGGATCTTCGCTGATGTATTGCCATGAATATCTATGTTTAACTCTGGATTTGGTACCGTTCATTCATGTGTGATTGTATGATATGATGGCCTCATATTTTGGTGAACTTGAGCAAACGAGGTTAGTTTGAGCTTAATCATATAAGATCTAGCTGCACCGTTAACCCATGGTGGAGGTTAGTCCCAGTATGGCATATGAATATTCTCTCTTTTAATTTGTTCGTGGTAAGATTCTATAGATGTAATTGCTTGCTTCTTTGCAAAAAAATTGATTTTGAATAACAAAGAGGGTGCTCTCACATTTTGAAGAATGTGAACAACTGAACCTTTCAACACATTCGGTTGCTATGATAAGCAAGCAAACTGTAACCGAATCCCATATTTGATCAAAAATTTTCATGAATTTTTTAACATGATGCTTTTTCATCTTCTTGTTAAGCACTTCATGCTTATTGCTTTCACAATTCGCTTATTTTTTGCCCTCCACTTATGCACTTCCATAAAATGCCCTTCCATGTTATTGCACTTCCATAGTTATCAATTGAGAGCTTTCGATGCCAGGTACCATTTCTGCGTTAGTTTGATTGTGTGGCAAGTATAATCATACCCTATGCCCAAGGAGTCCTCCACGAAATATTCCTAGACCAAACTGGGAATCGAACCCAGTCACCTCCAGCATTGAAATTACCTAGTGAAATCACTGCAATTTAAGATTTTGTTAATTACTTTGATGCTACTACCATTAAACATAACAGCGATATGCGATATAGCAACATCGGTTACTATACATTATATAAATTTCATAGCTACCGCTAGGATTTATAGCAGTTATGGACAGTGGCACTACAATACAGTCAGAACTAAAAGTCAAGTATGAACGCTAAACGTGTTTCTTTGTAAAATCAAAAGCTTGAGTCACTTATTATTTGAATGCAATAAAACGGGTGTATCTCAGAACCATATTAATTTACTAGAAATGAGTTTTCAAAATGAAGGTCATTAAGTACACAAAGAAAAATATCCAAAAGCTTAATCCGATTTGGTTCTGATAAAATCTTGAGCTCTTCTTAGAACACCACTCATCATATTTTGGACACTCTGTTGGCTAACCTGAGCAGCCATTTTGTTCCACCATCTCTTCAACTCTGTTGCATCCACTCACCTTTCCTCTCTCCTCCTGTTTGAGAACTGCCCAATATTTCTCAATTGAGGTAAATTAAGGGCAGGATTGATATTCTTGTTAAAGAAATCGACCCCGTTGTTTCAATACCACTGTAATGGCAGCATATTAAATTAGGCTAAAACTTTGAAATTCAACGAATGGAAGAATACATTTTTTTCACGCTCTCCTTTTGGTACATTTGGTAGTCCATATCGTTACTTGTAACGAAAACCTCGGGTTATTTTTTCGTAACTGCAAATACTTTGAATAATCATAAGCTTTCTTCGTTACCAAAACTGAATCTGAACTTGCTAGGGACATCACCTCAACCAGTGGCTATATGGAACTTTTGTCCGGGAAGTTGCCCATCATCTCCCATAATCACGTACGTTTCGTCGTCCATCAGGATGCTTCCTTCGTATTTTGTAATAATCTCACTGTACAACTTCTAAAAACGTCTTTTGAACACTGGATTCTGCTTCTGTGTTCTGTTTGGTTGCTAACTGGCCCGTAAAGATCGAAATCCTTCTCTGGAGGTGCTACTACGACACTTGCTTTAATTCTGCCAATCGCTAGTGCTTGCAAAATATTGCAAAATAAACTGCTGTCAATACATTTCAGATTCGACCACTAAGTAAGATTCGACCACTGCAGACAAATAAACAGTACGTCCAGATATTCAATGACTCATGCTTTAGTAACGGGTGAGTCCTAAGTAGTGGGACTAAATAAAAACGTGTTTTATTAAAAAGTTTTTTTTTTCAAAATCAATTTTGTATTGCCTTTTTACATGTCCATAAAATGTGCATGTGAGGTGTGATTATCCCTTTATTTTTAATCTTCCTCAAGAACAGCGGTCGTTTGAGAACGTAAAGACTGGCTTAACGAACTTACGGCGCAGCTTTCTGTACTTCCCTGGGATTTCCTACAACTGCTTCTCCTTGTACTCCGCTCTTTTGCAACTTTTCACGCTCTCTGCTTTCAGGATTCTGACCACCGTGCTGTGCGATGCTCGAATTTCTTGGCCAGTTTTCTGGTGCTGATGCTAATCTTGTTCTTGGCGGCAGCTTTAAATTTCATTCGCCTTGCGGCACTTATTCTACTCCGTCGGCTACTTACCTATGTATGCAGCAGCCAAGTAAGGACCTGAAGTATTTTTTTTTTTTTTTCATTTCTACCGAAGTAACTTTGACAACTGCTCCAGTTAAATTTCAGTTAATCAAACGAAATATTAATTCTCAAGGAAAAGTGGCAGCTCCATTTATTTTATATGGGCGGACGTTATGAAACCGTTCGTAATTTGTCTAAAAAAAAAAATACAATATACAAAAACTATCACCATAAATTTATTTAAGTCGAATATTTTTCAAACTCTCAAGGAATAAATAAACGCATACAAACTATGTTTTTGCAAAGCTGGTTTATTCAAGCTCCTTTCCTACAGAGAGAAAAACAGATATACTAAAAGCATAAATTCCATGCTAAAACCATATTCGATCTCTCTAGGCTTCGGAATGAATAAACCGGGTTTATACATTGATAAGAATAAATCAAACATTTGCATCCTAATTTATTTGTCATTTATACAAATATGCATTGCAATGCATATTTGCATAAATATATGTAAATAGAAATAACAACAAAAATTAGTATTTTCCATTTAATTCCAACTACTTTTGCTTATCTTGACAGATACGCGTATTTCGTCTACAATGTGCAGACTTCTTCAGTGTCTCGTACTAATAACTCGACTTGGTGTCGAAATATATGCATTCCAAGTCATAAATTCAATACATTATGCATTCCATGGCATTTCAAGTCATAAATTCAATAGATTATATAAATTCATAAATTCATAATAAAATAACCTTCGAAAAAATCCACTACACCCACAATTAGGGACTACCCGAACACTTTTTGTTGAACTTCGGATTAAAAAAAAGTGTATCTCCATGAAACTGCTGCTCTCTTAAGACCTGCTCATAAACCACGTTTTCATTTTTGAAAATCTCATTCCCCCCCCCCCCCTCCCTCCCTCCTCGTAGATTTTTCTCCAAACAATTATTTGAAATTTTGTATCGAGCGTATACTTTCAAACCACCCCCTCCTCCCTTCGCGAAAAGTCTACGTGGTTTATGAATATCCCCTAAACTCTGACATCCAGTGCGAGCCTCAAACAACGAACGCAAACATAGGAAGAGTGAACTGAATGCAAAATGCTCCCACTTTCAGGAGACAAAAGAAAATTACATCGAATTCGTTTTTGCACCTAGGTTGAAATCAGCTCAAACCTGTGATACCCGAACTTATTGCCAGTGCAAATGTCAATCCGATACGAGTTACAAATAAAATCATATACACTGACGTTGACAACACAACAAGCTGATCCAGCAAACGTATTCGCTATTAAATTTTCAAGAGTCGTCCAAGCTCCTAAGGTATATAACGCCTGTAACGCAATATGCACGGAAAAAAATAATTATCTTAAATGTATTGCACAAAATATATTGATTCAAGGCATACTTTTATGCATTGCACTGATTAAAAGGAATAAAGCGTAGAAAGGAATACATAATATACTTTTAAGCATTTTCGATTTTCTCCGTGTAGGCTCAATGCCCTTGGACTAAACGCTACCCATCCAATACTGTGCAACATTTGTGCCATCTTTCTTACACACATTCATCTTCTTTTTCCGGCTGCATCAACCACCTTAAAAATCAGTGTTTTCAATCTAACTTTTTTGTTTTAAATGTTAGGCAAACAAATTTTCAGACGAAGTGTAGAACAGTTATGATGCTTATTTTTGCTGAATCTAATGTATGGGTATATTTTATTGTTCAAAAGTAAGGGGTGATTTTAATGAAAAGCAGGTCCGATTATAAGCAGTCCCGGCTCGTGTGCCCCAAAAGTACCCGGGCTCATTTATATAGCATTATGTTCCTGATTTGAAGCAAAAAAAAATAGCTCTATCATGGTCAAATGAAGAGCTAAAAATACGTTTTCCGCAAAGCTGCTTAAAATTATATTGCCTACGAACTCCTCACCCTTCTATGGTGCTGTGTTCAAAAGTAAACTACAGCTAAAGTTTGGAACTAAAAAACGATTACCACACGATAAACAGATGAAAATTGTCAAAAATAGATAATATCCTATCTACATGAGAGGCTCTAAGAGTGGACAGTAATTTATTGCTAGAACGAATAGAAATGAAGAGAAAGTATTGATTGTTCGGATAACGTAACGGCAGGCTATGAAATTAAAAGATACAAGTGAAAACGAGCGGAGGGCATTTGAACGGTAGTAACTTTTTTAGATTCAACGTTGTAGAAGACACCATGATTCGGAAACTCAATCCTTAGAAGTTATTAATTTCGCCGTGAAAAAAGGCTTTTCCGATATCTGTGCCGCCCCTTACTACACCTTATCTTTTGCTACTTTCCTACTCCTTGCTACTTCACTAAATCAGAGTTGCATGGTTGCATGGCAAACATACTTTTGCATATTAAAACTATTAAACGATACATAACAAAATGAAAATCGTTCCATTAATACTGCATTCATGACCCATAAATTTCTTGCCAGTATCCATAAAAAAATGGAAATGATATTTAAAATGTATCGTCGTGATTCATACATTAAATAAAATTTAGCAATAAAAAGTCAAAACTGTACCGGTGGCGAACCAGCCCAGGTGGCTGAAAGCCACTCTAATAAGGAAATAAAAAAAATCAAAACTGTACCGTTACATATCTATGGAATGATCGAGAAAATTGTACGAATTACCAGTAAAGATGTTACAAATGATCCATACATGGTTCAATGGCGTTCCTGAAACTTGCAATATTAATCCTAAGAATATAACCTTTGTGTAATCAAATATATGCACATGATCCATACATTATTTTCAATGTTCCATAAAAAAATTTACAATGATCCCTGAAACGATGAATAATGAACTATAAACTTATGGATATAATCCATCGTATATTAACATAGTGCACTGAAAAAGATAGGTAGGAGCCATAAATTATATCTACACAGATAAAAAGAAACATTGAATTTTCTGCGTTATCTAATGCACATACAGGGAATGCTAGATTTGACAGAAATTACTGCGATATTTCGTGTAAATTAAAGCTGGATATCGCCTGAATCGCGTCTATTGTATGAAAGATTTCCATAAATGTTGTATGGCGTATGGAAACTTGCAAACAATATCGTTGTTTACGCGTGCTTTGGTTTAGAACTAAACGAGAGGAAATTTTACGAGCCAGTTAAAATTCATTATTTTTTTTCTGTGTACATTTTTAAGTTTTGGGCACTATTTTTGAATTTTGAATCCATAAAGTTTGGAAAATTGATCCCTAACTGCCTTACTATTCAGGTTCCGGTGCAATTTTGCCACAATTTGTTGTGCTCTACTAGATCTAAACATTTCCTTCTAAGCAGTTGATTGAGCTTAGGTACGAGACGCTAGTGACTTGTGTGCTTGTACAGTTTTTATGCTTCACATTTATTTGAAATTTCTGATTTTCTGCAATGGATCATTTTTAGAAGTGTATGGTTCATTATTCAAACCTCACACTTCACATAATCCTCACAAATTTATCGATCATTCCCCAGATATCTAACGATATATTTTCGACGTTATATTGCAACATTTTACATAAAGTATGGTTCACATTGATGTATCTTATGGATAATTTTCATTTTTTCGTGGACTTTCTTCAGAGCTTTTGGGAAGCAAATAAGTTTTTATGGAACACCTTCCAACTTTTTATGGATCATTTCTTCTATTGTAAAGGTGCAAACTCAGGGCTGCCTTGAAACTCCCGTGCGCCCTGCTACATTCCAGCAGTAGGGCTCACAATATAAACGAGCTGGAAACTGCACCTTGCAGTTCAAGTGGGAGGATTGCGAAACCTTTGTTCAATTCCTGACACACTTCTTAAAATACAGCGGAGCATCAACGCCTATAACGCTGTTGTTAGACAACCATGAGTAACATCGATCATTGCCCGATCTCGAATTTTGCCGAGAGAACGTAATATACGTTTTATCGTTATCTCCCCCACTAAAACAATCGGTTGCAACCATAGGATGTGTCGGTATTCTGTCCATTAAAAGTGTTGTTAACAATCAATGTTTGGATTGGATGTTGAAGAACCCCGGAGGGCCGATTGCAATTTTCGACCTTCCTCCAATTATCGGTAGAAGTCTCAAGATCGAAGCTACTGTGCAAAACATCACAAGTAAATTTGAAAAATGAAGAAATTGGCAGCTTGATCCTGATGTTTTTCAAGAAACAGACTACTTTCCATCCTCAGTCACCGATAGACCTGAACTACTTCAGTTTTCGGAAGATCCAGGCACCATTTGAATTTTCGTACAATGCAACAGAAATTCAATCTTCAATTTACCATTATTTGCTTTATTCTAACGTAATTTTCAATGAAATTGTTAAATACAAAATGGTCCGAGTTAGAAACGTTTGGTCCGAGCCGACTTTAGCCCGAAAGCGTAGGTGATAACGAAAACCTGTCCAAGAAAAAAATGTGCGTAATTGATCAGATTTTCAGGAAACACAAAGTTTTGGAAATCGTTGGACGTGCTGCTATTCTAAAACTCGTGAACCCTTTCTAGGTCAGAAAAGGACCAGCTTCTCATATCCTTTTTAAATCGAAGATCAAGATCAGAAAATGTTTCTAAGAGTTTTCTATAAGAAATTTGAAACACATAACATCGAGCATAACAACTGATTTACTTAGGCATTCTTTAACGTAACGAATAGAAATAATTTGAAGTTATTTGAGAAGCTAAAGCAAAAGTCTTAATACCAAATTCACTAGATTGTTTATCTTTATTTGTGCTAAAAAAGAATAGAATTGTAATTTATGTGAACATCAGATACATTTTTATGATACGTCATTTTGGATAATTTTTCTTGTATGATGTATCATATAAGCTACCACCCATTGTTGCACGGAAGCTACGTTCGACAGCAAAGGGTTTCCCTCTCTGTTAGGCTTGATGAAGCTTTGATAATCACTGACTATCCTCATCATGCCATTGTATTAAGGGCCAAAAACGAGTTAGGTGGATCGATAGGCAACAATTGGTCAAAAAAACGAGATATCTAAAGATGCTCCAATGGGTGGGGAGAAGAGTTCGGCTTCTATTCATAAACTGTTAGCAATGAGAAGTTCGCATTCTCTCTCTCCCCATCCAGAGTGCTTCAATCGGAGCCCTGATGGTCCCTCCCATTTCCCAGTGTTAGTATTAACGGTTTGTATAATTATGTTTATATTCATATAAGAGAAAAGTACTCCGGCATCCGCATCTTCTATATTTGTACTTTAACACCATGGTTAATTAAAACTGTTCAAATCCATCTAGAGCGTCATATTCAGCGATTCCAAATCCAATATAAAAAAAAAAAGAAATGTTTTGCTACCAATCCTCAGAACAATATAAATGTTTTAAAACAATTCCATTCTTTCCAGACAAAAATGGTATCGTCATGGGAGAGTTTGGCTTCATCACAGCCGACAATGTGTACCACGTGACGGTGTACGCAACCGACGAGAATGGCAATTTCAAAATTGTAAGCATGAAAAACTACAAACTGGGACCGACAGCTCCCCCGCCTACCACAACAACCACGACTGCGGCCACGACCACGACGACCACGTCGACTACCCCGCAACCCTTCCGAATAATCACCACTGTCAAGCCATCCGGTTTCGCTGCATGTTCCGGGTGCAAAATTCCAGACACAACCACCCCAGCAGCAGCAACAACCACGACGACGGAACCAGCACTGCCAGAAACCAGTACCCAATATGTTCCTCCATTCAAAATAGTCAACAAAAACGACATGGAAAGTGTGACGACAGCCAAACCCATCACTACCACTGCCTCTCCGCGGCGAACGATAAATCAAAATCCGATCCCGAAGAAACGCCGCAAAGCTCGTCGACAAGCAACCATCGTCGAAACCTTCCAGCTCGAAAGAGTCGACAAAAACCTCAACCGAAATCCCCTAACGGTATGCAAGCCGCAAGCAAATCACCATCCTCCCAACCACTCGAACCACCCCCCACTAACGAACGTGAGAAACCAAGCACCCAAACCGAAAGCGACAAAACTGCCAGCTCCAAACCATCCAAACCATTATCGACTACACCGCCTTCGGGCTCTGGCGGAAAGTTCGATCACATCAACACTGCCAACATGATGATTCAGCACATTCTGAATGGGTTGCTGTATCGGTTCAACTACACCGTCGGCTATCACGGGCATCACGAGCAAGGGGACCGGCAGGGAAACAAGGAAGGTGGATATTACGCCGTCGGACGCGATGGCATTCGGCGCGGCGTGACGTACAAAGCGAATGAGTTCGGATTCCAGCCGCATATTAAGTTCGAAAAAGTCAGCCCGGAGGAAACGCCTCGGGAGGAAACGGAAAAGCAAGCCGGACTGAAAGGGTTCGACTTCAAGTGGTTCTGGGGAGAGTCGTGATTGTGTGATTTGTTATTCCTTAGAAGAGTTCGATCGATTTTAGTGGTAAGGAGTGTATGAATAAGATTCACTGGAAAAGAATAATACTCAGAAAAGCTTCGACTTGTACATAATCATATTTATAGAGCATATTGTAGCCTAAATTACGAGAAATAAACACATTTTTATACATGATTTTTACTCGATCTATTCATAAGAAAATATTGGCGAATGCTAGGTTCTACGTTTACGTTGTTTACATTGTTTTGGGATTTGATTGAATGATCCACATTTTAGAGATTTTAGTTTTGAGTCTTGCAGTTTATGATCTGTGTAGTGCATAAAAAAAAGGTTAGCAGCAATTGCGTTAACTAGGAACAACTAATCCACAACAATTCAATTAATTTACCAAGAAAAAAAAGAGAAGTTTCTCTGATCATGAATTATTGAAGATCTTATATATTATCTATTCAAGTCAGGTATCTCTAATATTTTTTGGGTTACCATGTTGGTCCAATATTATTTCATAGACCTTCAGTATATCAATGATCTTGCGATCTCTCTTAATTTTCGAGGACTTCTCTGAAGTTTAGTGAATTAATCAAAAGATTTGAGGACTTCTCTGAGGTTCTCTGAATTTCTTAAACTTCTTTGAACTTCCTTTGAAGTTTCGTAAACTTCTTTGTAGTGCCGTGAACTTATATGAAGTTCCAAGGAGTTTAATGAAGATCCATGAATCTCTTGGAAGTTCCGTGATCGTTTCTGAAGTTCCGTAGATCTGAGCTTCCGTGAACTTACTGTGAATTTCTCTAAAGTTTTGTGCACTTCTTTTTGAAATTCCATAAACCCCTCTGAAATCCGCAAACTTCTCCGAAGTTCTACGAACACCTTTGAAGTTTCGAGATCGTTTCGGAAGTTCCGAGGATGTATCTAAAACTCCGTGAACTTCCCTATACTCATGAACATCTTTAAGATTCCGTGGATTTTTTTTAAAGTTCTATGAACCCCACTAAAGATCAGTGAACTCCTATGATGTTCGAAGGACTTCTCTAAAGTTTCGTGTGCTTTTCTGCATATCCGTGAACTCATCTGAAGTTCCATGAATTTCTTTGAAAATTGCTTGGTAGAATTCAAGGACTTCTATCAAGATCTAAAATTTTTTCTGAAGTCCTAAGGACTTCTTTAAAGCCTAAGACTTATTTGAAGATCCGTGCCTTCTTTAAAGTTCCCTGAATTTCTCTAAAGTTTATCTCTTATTGTCTTCCGATGACTTCTCTGAAGTTCCGTAAACTAATCTGAAGTTCTGAGTTTCTCTGAAGTGTCGAAGACTTCTTTGAAGTTCTAAGGGCTTCTCAAAAGATTCGAGAACTTTTCTGAAGATTCGTGAATTTCTCTAAAGTTCCGTGAACTTCTTTGAATTTTGAAGGACTTCTCTGAAGTTTTGCGGATTTATCTGTAGTTAGAGACGATCAGAAGACTCCTCTAAATCCTCTGATCTTCATCTGATCGTTTCTGAAATTCCGAAGATTTATCTGAAATTCCGTGAACTTCTCTGTAGTCCCGGCAACTTCTCTAAATTATCGTTAACTTCTTTAACATTCCGTGAACCTTTTTGAAGATCCATGCATCCCTCGGAAGTTTCGAGAACTCCTCTGAAGTTTCTAATACTTATTTAAGTATCCGTGAAATTACCGTGAAAACCTATATTTACGTGAAAATTTCCTCGTAAGATTTAAGGACTTCTGTGAAGATTCAATATCCTAAGGGCTTCCCTGAAGCTCCGTGAACTTCTTTTAAATTCCCTGAATTTCTTTAAAGTGTATCTCTTAATGTTATCCGATGACTTCTCTGGAGTTTCGTAAACTAATCTGAAGTTCTGAGTTTCTCTAAAGTGACGAGAACTTCTCTGAAGTTCCGAGAGCTTCTCAAAAGTTCCGAGGACTTTCCTGAAGATTTGTGAACTTCTCGAAAGTTCCGTGAACTTCTTTGGTGTTTTTTTTTATTAAGTGCTGAGGACTTTTCTGAAGTTTCATAATATGAGTTCTAAAGCTCCGTGAACTTTTCTAAAGTTTAGAGGACTTCCCTGAGGTTTTGCGTGTTTGTGTGTATTTTTGAGGACGTCTCTGAAGTTTCGTGTGCTGTCTCTGAACTTCTCGAAACTTCTTAAAACATTCTGAAGTTCTCAAAACATTGCTAAAGATCTCGGAACTTTTGTAAAGTTCTCGGAACATTCTGAACTTCTCTGAAATTTTCAAACTTTCTCTGAATTTCTCTGAACTTCTCTGAAGCTCTCGAAACGTGTTATAGTTTCTGAATTTCTCAAAACTTCGTTGATATTTTAGTTTGTCGAAGTTTCCTAAAATTTTTGGGATTTTTTTGATGTTTTTGAATTATCTTAAAGTGCTCGAGACTTCACTGAAGTTCTATGGAATTTGCTGAAGTTTTCTGGGATTTGCTAAAGTTCACTTAAATTCGTAGAACTTTTCTGAAATTCTTGGAATTTTTTGTCCTGATGTCCTTGGAACATCAGTGGAGTTGGAAGAGTTGTTAAAGAGTTATCTGAATTTTTTGGGATTTTTTTAGAGTTTTGAATTTGCCAGCAATGATTTGCTGTTTTCTTGCAGTTCACTTAAATTAACGGGAGTTTTCTAAAATTCTCAGACATTCTTCACTTCTTTTGGTCCTGATTTCCTTGGAACTTCGGTAATTACAGTGGGACTTGCATATAATTATCAGTAATTTCCTGATATTCTAAGAACTTTGCAGGAGTTCCAAGAAGGTCTCTTAAGTTCTGACGAATTTTATCTCTGACCATCTCCGAAGATCTGTGTCCTCTGAAGTTTCGGTGAGCTTTTCTCTGTGGTTCCAACTATGAGCTTTTTTCTCTTAGGTTCCAATGATTTCTATGAAATTCCGTGAACTTTTCAGTAGTTTCGAGGACTTCTTATAAGTTTCAAGGACTTTTGTGAAGCTTTGGAAGTTTTCAAAACTCTTTTTGGAAGTTTTCAAAACTCTTTGAATTCTCGGAATGTTGCATATGTTCTCGGAAGTTCTCTGAAGTTCTTGGAACTTTTCCTAAGTTCTCGGAACAGAGTTATCGAAACTTTTCCGAATTCCACGAAACGTCTCCACAAGTTTTCGAAACTTCTCTGAAATTCTAGAGAGTTATCTGGTACTGTTAGGACTTTCTTGAAGCGTTGGAACTCTACTTAATTACTCGAGATTATTTTTCGCAGAAGATTGTTGGGATTTACTGAAGTTCATCGGGTTTCACTTAAATTCTCGAAACTGTCCTGAAATCTCTCTCGCATCAATTCAAGGGACATCCTTGATGTTTTTGGAACTTCACTGAAGAGATTGGGACTGTTATTTTTGGCATTTTCTTAACATTCTATGGACTTTCAACATGTTTTTGAAATGTATGGAACCATGTTTTTAAGAACAATAATAAGGTATTAATCAGTTGCAGCAGTGAAAAAAACTGTTTTTAGCTAGATCGTTAGTCAAAATACAAGATATCCAAACCACTCAAAACTTTACATGGTTTGCAATACGTTTATAATACATTTATAAAACATACAATTATAAATCAATCTAAAAAGATGTTTTGTGTATTACTTGGGTCAGGTAAATCTTCATGGACACAAGTAAAAGTTATCTTCATACCTAAAGTAGGAAAGCGAGACAAGACGCATCCTAAATCATACAGACCCATTAGTCTTTCATCAGTCCTATTGAAGACTATGGAAAAAGTGTTGAATGATTGCATCAATCCGAATTACCATGAACAAGCATCCACTATCTGAGTTCCAGTTTGCTTACCAGTCTCTGGTAAGTCAACAGTCACGGCACTGCATAGTGTTTTTCAGAGGCAGAAAAAGCTCTATAGGTAAAGAAATAGCACTTTTGTTCTTTCTTAGATATTGAAGGAGCTTGCGACAACGCTCCTGTTCATCTATGGCTCGTGCCATGAAGAAAAGGAACTTTCCCATAATTAATTGGGTTCATACCATGCTTGCAAAAAGAGAAATCACTTCAGAGCTGGGAAGTTCGCCTATTAAAGTACGGGCAACAAAAGTTTGTCTAAGTAGCCTAGAGGAAAAAAGTTTCGAGGTTGTAGGCTTTGCCGACGATATAGTCATTATAGTGAGAGGAAAGTTTGACAATACCAATTCAGAGAGAATGCAATGGACCCTAAAATTTACCCAGTCTTGTTGTATTCAGGAAGGCCTTAGCATAAATCTCCCAAAAGTAGTAATTATACCTTTCACCAGGAAAAGAAAGTTGAATCTAAAAGCTTTTAAGCTAGAAGGATTGGAAATTCATGTAAGTGAACAGGTGAAATACCTAGGAGTGATACAGCATCCTTACTGTTGGTTTGAATCAGTGCCAAAATTTGAAGAATTTCACTATGCATCTCTGTGCAGAGAATAAACCAGTAACATATTTAAAAAAATTATTGGCTACCGACATCAGTTAAATTCAGCACATCGTTTACCATAACGGATCCCGCTGCAAACCCAACCATGTTATCCAACATCCTAGTGATTTCTCGTGGAAGTATAGAGGTGTTCTCAGCTTCCAATAAAGTGAGTATCACGTCAACATATTCTTACCCTTTCCTTATTTCCTGCATCCGGGCGGGCCGGCGCCATATTGTCTTAGTTTGGGATCACCAGTTTCTACACATTGAGGATGTATGCTAGTCCCAAGCATCATCTGTTGGTTCTTTGTGTAAAAACAGCTGATCTTGCAATAACGAAGTAGCAACCTTAGGCGGTCATTCATGCTCATCATGCTCAATCATGCTAATCTCGGGACATAGTTGAAGTCTCCGAACTTCACTGAAAATCAAGAGACTTTAACGAAGTTTACTTGATTTCGTTGACGTGCTGAAAACTTTTCTAAAGGTCTTGGCACTTCCTTGATGTTCATTGAATTTCCCTGAAATTATCGAAGCATCCCTGACGGACTTTAATAATGTCTCAGGACTTTCTTAAGGGGGGATATACAGTTAGAATGACCAAAAGATTCATTTTTTTTATTACATAAAAAGTTAGTAAATTTCCCGTAAAATACGTTCCTAAAACCTTTTTTGCGAAATTCGAAGTCCAAGTGTTTCTTTTAATCGTTTTTCGGAGATGCCTCTTTCGCACGCTTGACCGATAATTGAATCTTTCAACGCGTTTTTCTCAAAACAGCATTTTCGGAGTTTATGCCGGTGATAATTCGAAAACTGATTATTCGATTAAGCTGAAACTTATAGGATTTCTTCATTATAGTATTACCTTTTAGATGAATTCAAAATTATTGTAATATTTTATTGAATCCTAGAGGGTTTGAGCTGTTTAGTGGAATACCTGTAACTAGAAATTAGAAGAAGAATTAGTATCTTCATTTAATTCCAACTACCTTGTATCTTCGACAAGATACGCGTATTTCGTCTACAATGTGCAGACTTCTTCAGTGTCTCGTACTAAGGCGAGTCGAGTTATTAGTACGAGACACTGAAGAAAAATGCATACTGGCAGATACACGTATCGGTCGAAGATAAGCAAAGGTAGGAATTAAATGGAAGATACTGATTCTTCTTCTAATTTCTAGTTAATATTTTATTATTAATTATGGAAAAGTTTGATAAAACGGAGGGAAACATGTGGATTTTTTCAACAAAGTTACGCCGAAAGTGCAATTTTTTTTTATTTTACTTTTTTTCAATTCATCTACTTAATGTATATGTAATTAATGAAATTTTTTTGGGTTAGCAGGTTTCAGATTAAAACTGAGACCAGGCGAGCCGGCACAATGAAAATACAACGACTTTTTCAACGCACTCTAACGGCCGCCATTTTGTAGAAAAAAAATTGAGAAAAATATGTTTGTATACTACACACTTAAAGGGTGATACGGTCAAAATTGGGTCAAGGGAAACGCGTGTAAATCGGTGAAATCGTTTATTTAAAAAATCAAATTAAATTTCTTTTTCAAGTTCAATTGGTATTAAATTCAGGAAAAATATTCAGTTAGGCTTCCGCTTTTCCAAATCCGAATTGCCGGGCCTTACGCTTGACCCCTGCCATCAGATTTTGTACAGCCACCTTGTCCACCTTCTTCGCCGCAGAAAGCCAGTTTGCCTTGAACTGCTGCTCGTCCTTAGCAGTTTTTTTGGTCTTCTTTAGGTTCCGCTTGACAATAGCCCAGTATTTCTCAATTGGGCGGAGCTCTGGCGTGTTGGGAGGGTTCTTGTCCCGGGAACCACCTGCACGTTGTTGGCGGCGTACCACTCCATGGCCTTTTTACCGTAATGGCAAGATGCCAAATCCGGCCAAAACAGTACGAAACAACCGTGTTTCTTCAGGAAAGGCAGCAGACGTTTATTCAAACACTCTTTCACGTAAATTTATTGGTTGACAGTCCCGGAAGCTATGAAAATGCTGCTTTTCAAGCCACAGGTACAGATGGCTTGCCAAACCAGATATTTCTTTGCGAACTTTGACAGTTTCGTGTGCTTGAAAATATCTGCTACCTTTCCCTTCCTTTTGCCGTATAAAACTCCTGTCCCGGAAGCTGCTTGTAGTCGGCTTTGACGTAGGTTTCGTCGTTCATTACCACGCAGTCAAACTTCGTCAGCATCGTCGTGTACAGCCTCCGGGATCGCGCTTTGGCCGTCGTATTTTGTTTATCATCGCGATTTGGAGTCACTACCTTCGTGTAAGTCGATAGTCCGGCTCGTTTTTGGCTCGATGCACGGTTGTAGACGATACACCCAGCTTATTTGCGGCATCTCGGAGAGATAGGTTAGGGTTTCGCTTGAAACTACCGGCAACTCTCTTTGTCGTCTCAGCGGCTTCTGGTTTTCGATTTCCCCCCGATCCAGACTTCCTGGCTGTCGATAAACGTTCCCCAAACACTTTAATTACATTTGTAACGGTTGATTTGGCAACTTTTAGCAATTTTGCCAACTTTGCGTGCGAGTAGCTCGGATTTTCGCGATGCGCGAGCAAAATTTTGATACGCTGCTCTTCTTGCTTGGACGGCATTTTGACAACTGAAGAGTGAATTCCAAAATCAAAATAGGAGCAACATTCTACACACACACACACACACCTTCAAAATGAGGGGTGTTCAGGTTTTTTAAATGCAAAATTGAAAGAAATACGTCAAGTTGATATTGACCAAATTTTGACCGTATCGCCCTTTATAATTGTAAAAAAGTTTCGATTGGTTTGAGTAAAAACTTCCCCTTGAACTTTTTTTTTTTTTTTTCAAAAATGAGTTTTTTTTCTTGTTCTAACTGTATATCCCCCCTTAAGTTCTCGCGACTTTGTTTTGTAATTCTAAAGAATAGTTAAGATGTTTCGTTTGACAGACAAGCCTATTTCGTCTGCGACTTACAGAATTATAGTGCTCGACTTCGACACTGAAGAAGTCTGTAAGTCGCAGATGAAATAGGCCCATCTGCCAAAAGATAAAATTTGTCTACTGGAATTAAAAGGAATTTGCTCGCGTTTAAGAGGACCCTTCCCTGGATTTGGGCTAAAATACAGCAAAGTTTATATTTTTTGTGGGTAAATGAAAAGGCGTAAGAACTTCCGGTTTTGACGATTGAATTTGATTATTATTCAAAATTTCAAATGATTAAAAAATTGTGAAAATTCAAAATGGTGGCTACAAAATGGCGATTTCCGTAAGCCTCTGCGCGCAAAACATGGGGCGACAACTTCAAGTCTGCAGCCCCTTGTAGTGGACAGAAATCAAATCTAGTTATCGTTTCTGAAAAAAAATATTCTACGGCTTGAACTAAGGGGTGTATTCGATAAAAATGGCACACACATATATACTCATCAAAATTAAACTGATTATCGGATCTTCTTGAAATTTTCAGGGAATGAAGAACTACTAATGAGTTTTGATTTACAACATTTGTTTTATTCAATTTCGTCTCCCATCCCGAATGCCCGCATCTTCCTTTTCACTCCACCCATCAAATTTTGTACAACCGATTTTCCCAGTTGTTTTTGTTGTTTTTACCCAAATTTTCTTCAATTCTAGCTTTGTTTTTATAGTTTTGGGATGTTTGCGAAATTCCGTTTTCATAATTGCCCAGAACTTTTCAATTGGACGAAGTTCCGGTGAATTTGGTGGGTTCATATCCTTTGGCACAAAATTGACTCCTTTGGCTCGGTACCACTCCAATACGTTTCGAGCGTAGTGGCAGGATGCTAGATCAGGCCAAAACAAAGTTGATCCTTTGTGCTTCTTAATGAATGGCAAGAGACGCTTCTTAAGGCACTCTTCCGTGTAAATCGCACCGTTTATTGTTCCGGAAGTGATGAAGGGAGCACTTATTTCACCACATCCGCAAATCGCCTGCCAGATTAGAAACTTCTTTGCAAATTTCGATAGTTTCTTCTTTCGAACATCCTCCGGAACATCGAACTTCGACTTGGCAACGAAATATTCTTGCGCAGGAAGTTGACGGAAGTCGGCCTTGACGTATGTTTCGTCATCCATCACGATGCAACCGGATTTGGTGAGCAGCTTCGTGTAAAGTTTCCGGGCGCGGGTTTTTGCATTGATGTTTTGTTTTTCATTCCGGTTTGGGGCTTTTTGCACTTTGTAAACATGTAACCCAGCATGCTTCATGGTTTTCTGCACAAAACCGACTGACACCTTAGACTTTTTATTGACATCTCGAATTGACATGTTTGGACGGTTCTTCAATTGTTGTACGACTTTTCTGGCCATTTTACTGTCCATTGGACCACTTTTACGACCACTCCCTTACTTCCTTTGGACACTCAGACGCTCCTTGAAGGTTCTTATTACACGAGACACAGTTGTATTTGCAATTCCAAGCCTTTTTGCAATCCACCGGTGGGACGCCCCTGGATTTTGATTGTGAGTGCACAAAATTTTCTCACGGACAATTTCTTGTTTCGACGACATAACTGAAACTACTGAATGTTTAACTATGAAACTTGGCAGATGTAAATAATACACTATGGATAATATCTACTCAAATTTCTAGGTTTTTTACTCATACGATTCAAAAGTTACAAAAGATTTTCTGTGTGCCATTTTTATCGAATACACCCTTTAGTACAGGAAAAATGTCATCCCTACCAGGAGACTTGAAGGGTTAAAAGGAGTCAATCGCCCAATTCACTTTGCTATTACTGAAAATGATGTTGGCTAAAGTACTAGCATCATCCCTGGTTCTTTTTAGCTCAGTCGATTCGTTATTTATTTCGTGAACACCCGTCCTGGTTTCTTTGATGCCAGTTATTGATGCGCATGTACCTTGATTTTCGCTTGAGCTAATAATAGAACAAGGAAAATGTGTGTTCCATCATTATCTCTAGTGTTTCAGTAACAGAATTAGTAAAAGAGCCATCCTCTTTTTTTAAAGTCCCAACCCCATTGGAATGATCTTTAGCGAGGATTTTCTGCAACCTGGCAGTTGCTGGAATATTTTCAATATTTTCACATGTATGTCTCTAATGTATCCTCTTTGATCTCCGTATTTCCTTATTGTAAACCGTGAGGGATTGCTTATATGGACCCCACTGTTGTGTTTTTTTAGCCCAGTTAAACCAAAATCACCATAATATAACCAAACAAAATTTGGAATTGTTTTTGAATAGGTGATACATGTTATGATCAATTACATTTGTGTTCTCATATTCTTAGTCCTATTTGAAGAGTGCTTAAACAAACAAGCATGAATGATTTTCATAAGACTTGTTCACCTCCCTTGTAGACTCATTTCCGAAAATCTCAGACCGAAGAAAGATCACAGAGAGCTCTTATAGCAAAAAATGATAAGGTAAGGTTTGTTCGCGATAAAATATGGACACCCCTAAATAGTATCCCTGGAACTACTTCATCAACGCGTGAAATATTGCGCAGACTGATGAACGTATGTCTAAGACATCCCGCGAATGAAGTCTCGCCCCACATCCATCCCCCTAAACCAAGATTTCTTCGACACCTTTGGGATGATAGAATGTTGCCATCGCCCCAAATCTCCTTTACTCCATTTATATTGCCAGCTGGCGAGTGACTGTTGACGAAACATAGGAGCAAGAAATCATTGAAGGAGATTTGTCGGTCATTAATATCGCCTTGCATAGCACCCACCTTTGCAAGCAAGTCCGGTTTCTCATTGCCCAGAATTTAACAATGAGATGGGAACCATACAAAGGTGATGATAAAATAACGCGAAGATGAAGCACTAAGAAGGTCCTGTATTTTCATGAGAAAATACAAGGAGTGCTTTACCGGACTCAAGGAGCGAAAAACCTCTATAGAACTGAGAATCAAAATTAATTGGGATTGGGAAGATTCGGCAAAAGGCTGATATCCTGTGCTATGTACAAATTTGTACATGTATGTACATTAATGGTACAAAGTCATGAAGCGAGTTTGAGGATTCAACTCGAGAAGCTTCTCAAAGTTTTCGATTACCTGGGGGTCTCAGAACTTCACACCTGGTGAGTAGCCGGAGAGATAACACTGTAAACCGATCCGAGAGTGGCAACATGCCAGCCAGCACTTAAAGAAAAAAAAAGAAAATAAAACAGAGTCACTTGCGTTACTTAAAATTTGGAGTTATCATAAAATTTTCTGCATGAAATAATATATTTCCTGAGTGTTTATTTTTTTTATCAAATAGGTTCATTTTTAACAACAAGTTGTCTTTCAACAGTTTTCCAATTTAAAATGTATTGGGCATTCAGCAATTCGGTTTGTTAGATAAAAAAATAAATGTCTGTATTTATACATCGTTGAATAGGGCCTGTTCATTATCCACATAGACTCATTTTGTGAAATCTCCGGCCATTGAGAGGTGAATGAGTAGTGGTTTTTTTTTCAAATACATCCACTCTTTTATAAAATATTTCCTGTACATCAAAATAGATAACATTTTGGATTTCAGCTCCATTTAACATGTGGATCTCTTTTAATATAAACAACCTAATCACCCTTAAGTCAAGCAAATCTTTCCACTTATGAATAACACTCAGGCTCCTTAGTCAAATGCATGTTAAAAATTTCATTGAAATTAAAAGTCGATCAAAATTTTACATACTGTCAGGCTATTCTGACTTGAAATGCTCCTGATTGACATCACACCGCAAGTTGTTAGCATTACAAACGTGTAAGGTTATGCGTTTAAAATCAAATTACGTTTCATTTTCAACCATGAAATCAGCTGTCAAAGTGGTTCAATGAACAAGGGTTTGTTTATTTAAAAACATATTTATGCATAAAAGTGTGAATATGGACTTCTCCAAATGTTTAAAAGGGATGAGATGAGGTGTGATATGAATGGGATGAAAGAATTGAAGAACGTGCACATCCCATCTCTTACTCGTTCTCAGGAACGTCAAAGAAGTCTATTTTAGATCAAATCATTAAGGGCATCTTTAACGGCGATCCAAATTGTGGTTTGTTTTTAGAAAAAACGCAAAAACATTGCGGCACCTTTGTTGCAAATTTTGTTTTATACTGGATCTATTATGCATCATTTTAAAACTGGTACATGTTTTGATATATTCTTTCAGTAATTTGGAACAACACAATTGCCGTTTTAAACACTACACGCTACTTGGTAATACGAATTATTGAGTAAAATTTCAGCTTTTACTAAACTATAACTCACTTTTATTGAGTATATTCTGAGGTATATTTGTGGACCGAAAAGTAACCGTGTTTGCTGTTTGTGATGCTGGTCTCGTATGCTGATAATTCTAGGGTTTTTTTTTCATTAGGGCGAAATTCATAAACCAATCACCTTTACATTTTTCATTCTACTATTTGTAGAGTATGCTAGCCAACACTGTTATGTTTCGATCTGTACTAAGGAATGCCTCGTAAGTTTTATAATGGCGTTGTAATGAATGAAAGAGAGCAAGCCCGGAGAGAATCTCTCACTTGTAGATTCGAACTAATGAAAAAAAAACCCTAGAATTACCAGGAGTTGTTCTCGGTGCTAGTGAATTGCCTTTTCGTTTCATTCGTAAATAGCGAATGCTTATCTTAGTTTTTTTACAGCCACTGCATTTTCCGGAAAACGCTGACTAGATCGAAATGCGAAGGTTCCGAGATTGATGAAGTCTTCAAAGTAAACAATCTGTTTATTGATAGTTGGCCATGATAAGCACTTGCAAATAGCTCATACAGTTAAATTTTGGAGAAACCTCTAGTTCTCTCAAGTTGTCACATAATCTCCAGAAACACCTCCCTTGGCAAACGGAAACGTAGAAACTGCTTCTCGTTGTAGGTTTGCGTGTCGCTAAAGCAGTCCTGAAACAGCTTCTGATGACCGTAACGGAAATCACGGTCGACGTTGGGGCGTCATCCAGGATGTGACCCTCTCCGTTTTGACACTTGTTTATCCGCTGCCAAACTACAAATCAGCATTATCTAATATCGTTTTGATGAAATGCATGCACTCACACACTCCACCTTCAGCCAAACGAAAAGACAAGTATTTTTGTCTCGTCAGCTAACGACGCACTACTGGCATTAAACATTATTTGTTCGAACCAATCAATTACAAAATGTTTGTCAAAAATCTGTGATCTCCTAACAAAAACTTCTGATCTCTGGTGTTGAATGATCGACAGGATGACAGTTGCTGGCGGGTTTAACAAAAAGAAATACAACACCGGTGCGGGGAACGCAAAGTTGGTCTATTTTAGCTAGTTCTATACAAGTTTCGCTGATGCAATCAGGTAAAGGGTGATACGGTCAAAATTTGGTCAAGGGAAAACGCGTGTAAATCGGTGAAATCGTTTATTTAAAAAATCAAATTAAATTTCTTTTTCAAGTTCAATTAGTATAAAATTCAGGAAAAATATTCAGTTAGGCTTCCGCTTTTCCAAATCCGAATTGCCGGGCCTTACGCTTGACCGCTGCCATCAGATTTTGTACAGCCACCATGTCCACCTTCTTCGCCGCAGAAAGCCAGTTTGCCTTGAACTGCTGCTCGTCCTTAGCAGTTTTTTTGTTCTTCTTTAGGTTCCGCTTGACAATAGCCCAGTATTTCTCAATTGGGCGGAGCTCTGGCGTGTTGGGAGGGTTCTTGTCCTTGGGAACCACCTGCACGTTGTTGGCGGCGTACCACTCCATGGCCTTTTTACCGTAATGGCAAGATGCCAAATCCGGCCAAAACAGTACGGAACAACCGTGTTTCTTCAGGAAAGGCAGCAGACGTTTATTCAAACACTCTTTCACGTAAATTTCTTGGTTGACGGTCCGGAAGCTATGAAAATGCTGCTTTTCAAGCCACAGGTACAGATGGCTTGCCAAACCAGATATTTCTTTGCGAACTTTGACGGTTTCGTGTGCTTGAAAATATCTGCTACCTTTCCCCTTCCTTTTGCCGTATAAAACTCCTGTCCCGGAAGCTGCTTGTAGTCGGCTTTGACGTAGGTTTCGTCGTCCATTACCACGCAGTCAAACTTCGTCAGCATCGTCGTGTACAGCCTCCGGGATCGCGCTTTAACCGTCGTATTTTGTTTATCATCGCGATTTGGAGTCACTACCTTCTTGTAAGTCGATAGTCCGGCTCGTTTTTGGCTCGATGCACGGTTGTAGACGATACACCCAGCTTATTTGCGGCATCTCGGAGAGATAGGTTAGGGTTTCGCTTGAAACTACCGGCAACTCTCTTTGTCGTCTCAGCGGCTTCCGGTTTTCGATTTCCCCCCGATCCAGACTTCCTGGCTGTCGACAAACGTTCCCCAAACACTTTATTTGCATTTGTAACGGTTGATTTGGCAACTTTTAGCGATTTTGCCAACTTTGCGTGCGAGTAGCTCGGATTTTCGCGATGCGCGAGCAAAATTTTGATACGCTGCTCTTCTTGCTTGGACGGCATTTTGACAACTGAAGAGTGAATTCCAAAATCAAAATAGGAGCAACATTCTACACACACACACACCTTCAAAATGAGGGGTGTTCAGGTTTTTTAAATGCAAAATTGAAAGAAATACGTCAAGTTGATATTGACCAAATTTTGACCGTATCGCCCTTTATAAAGTGTTCTAAAAATAGAGCACCACTGAAGATGCCCTAAATATATTCATTGACTTATATGTCGGTCAAACATCGGTGTTGAATTAGAGCTTGTTCAAGCTAGTTTGGAGAAGCTATTCAGCTGTTTCTCTCTAGAAAAGCTAAATAAGCTCTCCAAATTTGTTTGAACAAGCTCAATTCAACACCGATGTTTGATTGGGAAACCTGCATGTAAGTACCCGACTGAAAGATATAACAACATTATATCAGCTTGAGTTATTATGTTACACTCATTATCTTTAACAAGCTTTGTTATAAACTTGGTGCAGGATGTTGTTAAAATATCAGAATTTATAACAAAAACAACTCCTGTCTAATCAGAAAAATAACACATTTTGTTATAATTACATCGAATATATAACAAACTATACTACATTTTCATGATATAACATAACAGGCTTCTAATACATTATGTTACAAGAAATAACAAATTTCTTACACCCTGAAATACTGGAAAATGATACATTTGAATAAATTTATAACATTTTTTTTTTTTACAAAGAAAGAAACACATCTTTTTATCAGCAGACATAATTTTTATTGTGGAGATTTTCAGCCAATTCCAATGTCCAGCATTGGCACCTTGATAAAAATGTAGTCTTTCCCGACGTCAGTTTCCGAGAACATGTTCAGTTCATCTTTGTCAGGAAATCCTTCTTACTCAGAAAATATGTCTACCCGTGAAGTTCCGAGAACTTTTGTGTTTAAGGCATCCGTTGAGGTTGTTCTGCTGAATGAGCTCATTAACTTCTCGAATGTAATGTTTCCAGAACTACACTTTTGATTTGTGAAAAACACTTAGATTTGTTTGTAAGGTAATTCGAAAAACATTATGGAATGAAAAATATGGAATACAACATACATCTAACTTGTCACCTTGTACAAACCGTTAGAAACCTTGGGGAGCTATGGAATTCATCATTTTATCCATATGAATTCGGGAAGGCCGTCTTCTAAACCGTTTTAAGAATTTTTTGAACAGGATACGTCATTTCACAGGAGTAAAAAAATCACCCTTCAATTTTTGGATTTCGAAAGTTTGGAGTTCTCCAAATCAAAATATAGCATTTAGTGCCTTAAAAAAATTATATTGCTTAATAATGTTGCAGCAAATTTAGAGCTATGGAGATGACGAATTTTGTGAAATCGGAAAGTATTACTACAGAGGAATTAAAATTTGCACCAAAGATCTATGTATAAAATTTATACATAATAATTCATTCATTTTCCTATATGGCCAACTCTTAAGTATTCATCGATTGATTCTACAAGCAGTGCTTTGTTGATATGTAGGAACAGTTTTGTCTACTAGTTAGAAGTTAGAAAATTTCGAATACATGTTCATTTATGAGACTTCGGAAAATCAAAAATTAAGTCGTATCAATGATACGCTTCGATTATGTGTAAGTGTCGAAATAAAAAGTAGGGAAGATGAAGAATCTACAACCAAGTATACCTCAATGTGTTGAATAAAACGAAAAATTGATTAAATTATTAAAATTAAGACACAAAGATAATTAAAAATTACGAATAGTTTTTGTTAAAAAATATCATTAGAAATAATTTGTATCACAGTTTGATATATGTGTGATGGAATTATTTTCTGGTGATGACTAAACTTAAACTAAATAATTTCACAACGAGTTACAAGTATCAAAGGTTGTTAAAATTTTGTTATTTTTGTGTTATGTTCTTCTAGTCGGGTACCGTGCCTACCTTAAACTAGCATGTCTAAGAAAGTTGTCTAAGCTTGGAGGCATATTTTTCCGTTGTAAAATGTGTGCAGCAAGATGCTGACGACTAGAGAGCACTCAAAATTCATCAATATTTGTCACTCAAAGAGATCATCATGTTCCGTGATCTCTGTTTTGTGTCAGGTTGGACAGTTAGTGTTTGAACAAGAAAGCTGCATTTCGCAAGTGTTTACCATCAAATAAAATATCTGTAAAACATTATTGAGAAAATTGGATAGTTTGTTGACAACTTTTTTTATCTTTTGCAACAAAAGCTCTGGCGCCCCTGTTGGGTTCAACTCTCTGGATCCCCACGCAACTTCTTAGCCAACAAAAAGCTGAACCTGATTACTGATGGACAAACGAACCATGACTCAAACCCGGTTTCCCGTACCGAAACGCGATTCCCTCAACAATCCGCTCCAATATGGCCAATCTGAAGTACACCCGATCGGTTTCCAGGAACCACCCGCCTTCTCGGTGTCGTACCCGTACAGTTGTAAAAGTTACCGTTCTGCACACCGCAAACGGTCAATAGGTAGGTAGGTTGGTTGGTTCCTGCCAATTGTTTCTTCTTTTCGCTGCCGTTGCCGTCATCGCACGAGATTGGCATTGTGTTACATTGAACTTGAGCCGTTCTTGAGGAGGTTTGTTTTCAAACCGAACAAGTTTATTGTTGAATCGTTAAAAAATAATTAGAACGGATTACTGCTCCCACCTTGCGAGCGTCCCACATGACAGCTCTTTGCGAGACCTGCGCGTGATCCGTCACAGCAGATCTTAATTTTTTGTTTGTAGAAAGTCAACACATTGCTCGACCGTGTTTGGGATGGAGCAGTAAATTCCGCGTGGTCGATTTCTTCGTTGGTTCGATAGAAAAATGGCAAATGATATTGAATGGTGGGATTGCGCTGGGAAACTAAGAACTGAACATAAACCGTTGACATGCTGGTGGAGGCCCAAAGACAGTACCAGGTTGCGTGTAAATTGCAGATTGATCGAAGTGGCCAGCGAGGTAGCAGGGTTTTTCAGACTGTAAGAGCTGGTGATTATTACACCCAAAGCTACACCTCTGAAAGAAGTTTTAAAGCAAAATCGAAACGGAAACCCGAAGTGTTTTGTTACCATAGGTGTAGGAATGCGTATGCAACTTCTGGTTTATGACAAAGCGATAATGACGTGAAACAAATTTGTTTACCTGCATGATTCTGATCAGTATCGGTATTTTGTGTAAGGAGAGCACTATGAGTTGTTTTGGTGTTCAATATATCCTACTAGAAGAATTTGTAACCTGGTGGATGCTATCACGCAATGCAGCACCATCCAAATCCGGTAGCTAACCAAGCTTGGAATATGCAGCACTCGCTTGTCCGCGAATCTCTTTGTTTACAAGCATGGGTTTGAAATTATTACCACCCTCGCTCATAATTATCCAGCCAGCATGAATTTCGGAAGGAAAGTTTTGGCTGGCAAATGGCGAAGAAGTTGCGGTACTCCGAACTGGTATCATTCGGACTAAATTTTCAACCAGAGCAGTATTAGCATACGATTTTGGCTCGTGGACGACTTATGTTAAACAACGTGGAACTGTCCGGTAAGCAGGTTTAGCATAGCCAGAGCAGACACATAAAAACACCCAACGGGAGTGATCGAAGGCGACAGAAATGGTGCCAAGTGTAACGACTTGGTGGCTACAACTGTAAGGGTAATTTGCCTCACGACGATCACGGTACCTAACAAACAACACTGCTCGTAGATCGACACCGAAAGTAAGTGGCATATCAGCCGAGGGACCACAGCGCACCAATCGAAAACTGGTTAGGGAGCATTTGCATTCTCGGTAGCGTTTCAATTTTGATTGATTTTTAACCCAGTTAGGTGATCAGGTCCCTTTGAGCCAACCACGAAAGATGCCCTCATTTCCATATTTTTTCCATGGTAGAACTCATCCCTGGACTGAAGTGTGGTTGTTGTGTGCTGAAGTGTTTAGAAAATTATAAAACCAACTGCGTCGACTTTTAATTGTTTGCGTTCAACTGGAGCACGGATTGAGAGCTCGTTGATCTGAAATTACACGAAC
The DNA here is from genome assembly GCA_034211315.2 of Aedes japonicus. NCBI lineage: Eukaryota > Metazoa > Arthropoda > Insecta > Diptera > Culicidae > Aedes > Aedes japonicus. The sequence continues at coordinate 28,326 of JASCZW010003858.1, forward strand.
ATTTTCCATTGAAACTTTCCTGTACTCCGGTAAATTAACGCGAACAAGAATTCCCTACCATCCTAACGGATCCACCATTAAATCCGAACCGCAATTGTGCCGCAATTCAATTGAAATTAATGCAATCCGAACTGGCGAACGGACGGGTTGGGCCAGCCTCTTCGATCTTTAATCGGGTCAAGTTACCATTCATAGGAGCCAGGGTGCCATTGCAATGGGCTGCAAACAACGACAGCGCACACGCCACGGGCACAGAGCGATGGTAATGGCAGTTGATGTCATCCGTAGGATAATTCCGTCCGCACGATGATGGCGCGGTGTCAACAGCCAGGTGCTGCGCTTTTAATACATTGCACCCTCTCGAACGATGGAGTCTCGATCCGCACCAGAAATCTTCTGGATAATATTGTTTTTATTCAGATCAGTGTGGTGCGTGTTATTCAATTCTGTTCTGTACGCGTTTCTTAAACGGTGAAAGCGGTATTTCTTACAAATTATGATGTATTGCAAATAGACATATGACTCAAAATTGTAGTAGTATGACCTACAGGCTGAACACATCAACGAATCATACCAGATATATTTATTTACCTTGATGACACTGTTGAATCAAACTGCAATACCCAATAACAGCTGAATTCGGTCACCATTTACCAATAACAATGCCTGCTTTTACTAAAATCTGGACTGTTTTCACCAAATATGGTGTGTATCGCTACAAAAGGCCATGGAAGTGAATCGTCAACTATACGAGTCCATCCTAGTCAACCATTTTTGATTTAGATGAATCTTCATACAGCTTTTTCTTTTCTCCAAAAAAAACATGTTTTGGTTTAACATTTGAGCATGAACATGAGCATGATTGACCACCCGAGGTTGCTACTCCGTTATTGCCCGATCAGCTGTTATTACACAGAGATCCAACAGATGTTGCTTGAGACTAGCATACATCCTCAATGTGTAAAAACTGGTGATCAAAAACTAAGAGGATGGGTAGGAATATCCCAGGTAATAATTTTGGTTTTATTCCAGCCGTACAGCACTCTCCCGGCTTTGTTGATAAAACTACATTCAAAACTGTTTAGTTCACCATCACCTCCCCTATGCATCTTTAAAGCCGGAATGTGTACAAAATGGCCCACTCTATAGACGGTTGTGAAAACAAATTAATAAAACCTTTATAAGACCATAAAGTTTTCGAAAATTATTCTAGTGAAAGATGTTATGACCACTTGAGAACCTTCATAAAACCTCTTGGCTGCCATCAAAACCAGCAAAGGGCCAAATGGCCACAGCTGTCAAACTTCACTGTGATATCGTGGTTGGTTTTTGATGCTCTGCTGTGTTCGATTCTCTGCTCTTCTGATTCATATAACAGTAAATAATATCTTAGAAAAACGTTCTAGTGTTGCGGAGAAATGTTGTTTGCCAAAATTTCAAAACAAATTGAGTTTTATATTGCGTAGCATGCTCCAAATCATATGCGCATTTAATTAAACGGTGAGTATTGGCATGGTAAAAGCTGAAAATAAATGCGCCTCAGAAATTACGTGAGTTTACAACAACAAAAACAAAATTTAAACAAATATATTCGATAAATTAATCATGAATTTTATGAAAATTTATGGAACTTTAAAAGAATGCCGAATGTTATTTAAAAAAATGCCAAAATTGGTCTCCTATCTTCAGTTCATTTGCAATACATTTCATAATTGATGTATTTATTTTTCCACATTTCAATGATTTCTTATATTTCAATATGGCGATTGAAAGTAATCACAGTTTTGCCTAAAAGCCAATTTATCATAGGAATGACTACTAAAAAACTATTTGACCATTTGGAGTCTTTCCTCAATGCCAATCTCCGTTTAATGCATTTACTGACAATAATAAGATAATATGTATGATTCCTAAATTGGCATTTCAAAACAGCATTTTACAAGTTTATAAAGTCATAATAAAACCATTCATAAGAGTAAAAGGAATTTTAGAAGACAAAGTGACAAGATCGCTGCAAAAAAGCTGTGTAGGTGCTCACATACCTGACTAAAATATAAAATATATGTTGGAACCATAATAAAAACAAATCGATTTCCAGTGGCGTTCATGAAACTCTAATAAAACTTAATAAAGCTGGATGTTTTTGACAATATTACTTGGGATGTTGACGTGATACTCACTTTGAAGGAAGCCGAGAAATTTTTTGCAATAAAAAAAAAACTTGCGGTAAAAACTACCAATTTACTCGATTATGCCTATGTTCAAAAACACCATGAAATTTCAGTCAAATTTACTACGTTTATGGTACAGCTTTCAACATATGTGGTGTATTTGACAGACCGCATGTTGATATCAACCCCATCATCGTTGATCCAATCGCAGGCATGGTAAAATCAAACGCATTTATATTCAGGTGAAAATTGTTGATGCTTGCGCTTAATTTATCCCTCGAAATGATAGTTTCAACTGCGGTTTTTTGTGTGTGCGCACTTCCATGAGAAATTACTGAGGTGTTGTATAAAATGGTTGGGTTTAAAGTAGGATTTGTTTTGGTGAACGATGTGTTGAAATCAACTCAGGAACCAATAAGAAGTTCAAAAGCGTCTTAACGGCAGCCAATCAAGCAATTAAGTCGCCTTAAATGCAACATAAATGCCATTTTTGGCCAAATATACGGCTGTTTTACTGCAATGTTAGGAAAATGCTTCATTAATGCTATTTTGCATTCGAAATGCTAATTACAGGCTACAAACAAACAAACAATAGCGTTTAAAATCCAACTTTATAGCTGATATCATTCAAAATGATGATATAATGCTAATACAATGCAGATTTAGGGTTAATTTACTGCATATGCTAATGCTTATTGGTTACCTGGAACTGACGTCGGCAGTAAAGCAGATATTCAACTATGTTTCCGGCTTGTTCCCTCTGTACAAAGATGCAAATTAAATTTATTCAAATGTTGACACCGATTCAAACCAACAATAAGGATGCAGCTGGGCTACTCGCCAGCGTGAGAGGTTAATTTCAGTAAAATTTTATAATAGGTTTAAACATCGAGTATGAGGAACGATTTAATTTCAGTTAAATTCAACAGAAGGTTAAAACAACGAGTTTGAGGAACGATTTAAAGGAATAGTAAGGATGCTGTTGGGCCACTCATCCGAATGGGTAGTTTACTTCAATTAAATACAAGAATACATTAATACAACGAGTTTGAGAACTCTCCCTCTCTCTCTCTCTCTCTCTCTCTCTCTCACCCTTTATTACGACCTACCCTTGACAGTCGGTCTCACCCCCATCACCTTGTCCCGAGTTTAGTGTCACACAATTACACCCCTTTTCCAGTTACGCCATCTTTTGTACATACCATTTGCGCACTTTTCCTGTTTTGCAAAACTGAAATATGCTGAATTGCAATTATTTTACCACCGGTACACATTTTAAACTTCGGAACATGCGATCTTTCATACCTCATTTTTTTGGGTCATTCCTTATTAACACTTTCATAATTTTACGAATAAGTCTCACAGAAAAACACACACATATTAAGTTTAACTAGCGCGTAAAATTTCTCCTCATTTAATTACAAGCCAGAAGAGGCGTTAACGACGATATTGTTTGCAATATTTCATGTGCCATTCAACAATGTTTGCAATCTTTTATGCAACAAGTTAGATTCAGGCGTTATCAGGCTTACATTTACATGAAATATTCCATTATTTTCTGCCAAATCTAGCATTCACTTTATGTGCATTAGATAACACAGACAATTTAATGTTTCTTTTTATCTGTGCACGACTGACTTTCTAAATAGACCTATGTTACCATTAGTTCAAAATAATAATTATGCAAAAACGGGTTTAGAGTCAACACAGTGCGCCCAGCAAAGATTATATTTAATGCAGCGCACCTGATTTGAGGCACAATCAAGTTTCAGCAACCAATTTTGATCGATCCGTGTTGCTTGGGAAGGTCTATCTCAGTTGTTTCATGATGGTGATGATGATGAGATACTACCATCTATTGTAGCAAGGTAACTTTCTATAGCAGTGGAATAATCTGAAAAACGAGTTGATCAGGATTCTATTGTTGTTTGTGATCTTCAAGCTCCTGTATGAAGGGCCAAAAACGTTAGGGCGGGCCCGTAAGCAGAGACACTTACGTGAAACCCGCGAATATAGGGAAGAGAATCTCCTTCCAAAAGCAAATTCACACCCACAGCATTAGAGTTGAGCCCTCGATTGACAGAATAAACCCAATAGATGGGGTCGAAGAGCCCGCCCTCGTTCCGCAAAATGTTAACAATAGGGAGGAGGCAGTCCCATGCTCCCTATCCAGATCGTTTTACGTGGGTGCCCTGATGGTCCCTCCCTTTTCCCGTTATATATTATGTCGATATGATGATATTCAGTAAATTTTGTAGTGGTCATTTGATTGCTTACCTTGTGTTAGAAAATTTGTCTGAAAGTAAAATTGGTTAGGGTTTATTCCGTTCTTTATTGCTCTGTGTTGTTTCGATGTTACTGCATTTGAAGAGTTTACTTTAGGATGACCATATGATATTGCTCGTGGTCATAGGAAATGAAAGAGAACAGAAAGGAAAAAGGATTAGTGATTGGTAACACGCTATGCGCATGTGATATTTTCATGGTGATATTCCATCAGGTTTGGTTATAGAATAAAAGAAACGTTTTACAACGTGCTTCATTTGTGAATAACAGGGCAATGATCCCCCATTGCATCTTCAAATGATCAATCATCACAAGCTGTCCATTTGGTTCAGGCACTTTTGAACGTTGATGGGGTAGCCGATTCACACATGAAATCTGCCGCAACCGACTCGACAGAACGCGCCTATACCCTTTTCTGAACCGAAGGGCAGGGCGTACATGCTGAGGTCATCTTCATATACAATAATGTCTATCTCAGTTGTTTCATGTCCTAAACCTCTATAATCTTGGGCCGAATTGTGGTAAGGGGTAACAAATCTGTGTCATTCTCAGTATAGTTGACCATTTCACCGCTAGAGCCGCTTCACTTTCGAGTAACTATAAATGAGTATGCAAATGACCTTCCCGTTTGTTATTGCTATATCTCTAGAGCCTTACTAGTTGGAAAGTTGCTATTTTTCAGCAAACTTGTGGCCAAGCCCTCCCGGATGGTTATCAAATTTATTCATAACTCACTCACTACACGCCACAAGGGGGCATATAATCATCCAATTTGTTATTGCTATATCTAGAAGTCTTATCAGTTAACACATTGCTTTCTTCAGTATACTTGACCTAGTGGCCAAGAATTTCCGGGTGGTGATTACATATGTTCAGAATTCTCTAACTACGTGGCGCTAGCTTTCATATGAACTTCCAGTTTGTTAATGCTGTATCTCGAGTGCATAAACAGTGTTAGGACATCCCACCCAACAAACATCAGTGTCGAATAACCGCTTTTTCAAACAAATTTGGAGAAGGTATTCAGCTATTATAGAAGAAAAAGCTGAACAACTTCTCCAAATTTGGTAACCAATAAGCAGTTCCAAAGCGTCTTTACGGCAGCCTATCAAGCAATTAAGCATAGCATAGCATAGGATAGTATATACAGTTACACAATATCGTAGGTGGTGAAGACTTAATCTACTGTTAAGAGAACTACCACATCTGGATCCGTTGTCGTTCGGTAAGAAACCTGGGGGATGATTTCGAACCCCTTAATACCAGACATGCTGCCTCCAGTAGATTAAGTCGACCCTGGCTACGCCCTTGCAACTGTAGGAGAATGGGAGGGAATTTTAGTCCAACACATACCTAAGAGAGATGCAGAGAACTCTACGACCCCTTATTTGTGTTACAGGTAATGGGGTGTTATTAAGGTAAGGATTATCCCTGGTATACACTCGACATGCGCTACGGGTGATCAAAAATGTTGAATATCGAACACTTAAGATACGAAGTGCACCATCGTCGGGGATTTCCTGAAAAAATAATATTAATAGAAACAATATCAACGATAATGAATATTGCTTGTTAACATTCAATATAAAACTGAAAAAAAAATCCAGACTTAATCGCCAGTTAGAAACAAGTAACGGGCAAAGCGGTGGTTGAAGTTTCATGTGATCAGAAAAATACTCAATATATATAGCATGAAATGGGAAGTAATAGGAAACATATTAGAAATGCATGGTATGAGAGTTAAAATGATTGAACCTACAAAAATATAAATAAACAATATACACAGAAATATAATATCAAAATGATGGAAATGACAGTAGTCATGCAAATCGTAAACTCAGTAACGTTCAGCAACAACATCAATACCACACAGCGTGGGCTAAAAATTACAAAGCTGCATGCATACGCAACCTGTGAAAAAAAAACGAAAATATGTATAATAAATAATAATATAGGCATTGATTATAAGAGAAATCAATGGTAAAAATGATAGTTTTCATAAAAATCGTGAAATAAGAAACAATCAAAAGCAACATAAATCCACTTAGTGTGGGTTAGATGGGCAACAACTTATAAAGATGCATAATTCGAAGCTGAAAATGAAAAATATTAGCAAGCTAAGGAAACGTAACCAAATATTTTAACAACTATGCCCAGGTCAATCTAAAAACATGAAACAAAAGACATCGAATGCGGCAAATTTTGATTAACCAACAATAAGACGACCTCCACACATGTATGTATGAATTATTTATAATACAACGCAGTGACCAATAAGCTTCCTCTGTCTGATTCTCAAAAACTCTTCGAAGGAAAATGTTGCCTCGTTCCTTTCATTTTACATTTCACTGCTGCCTGTCGGCAATCACCGACGAAAAGTGGCAATGTGACTCACTGGATTCAGATGGTCTTTCAGTGTGCGTGGACTAAACGTCAAAAAAAAAAGCCGTATTAAATAGGAAAACATATAGGATTGGGAAACTATGAGAATTTAAAATTAACACTTCATTCTTAAATTCTCCTAGTTTCCCAATCACAATCGTTCTACTAATACGCTCAAAAAAGCTTTTTTTAAATAGTGTTTTTTTTAAAAAAAGTGAAAGTGAAATATTTGAGAGTAGTAGTTAAAGCTGAAAATAACATAGAATATAGCACAGATAATATAGCGAAGCAATGTTATAGTAGACAATGATAATACAAACTTTAATTGTATTCACATATCTACAGATTGTGATCCTGCTGCAATTGTAGCCGGGCCCGCACATCCACTACTAACCTTAGATAATGTATCAGAACCACCGAAAAAAATATATTTCAAATTATTTTACAATACTTGAGAATTCCATGGATGACCTGAAATAATATATAACATAAAAAAAAATATCTATAATTTCGATGTGCTGCTGCTATAGTGGAAAAAATAATTGATGTGAAATAGCCGCAATGGAACTGACTCTTAGCTTCGGGCCCTGGAATCCCTACTGAGACCTTGTGGCACGTAAAGCCAGCCAGTTCAGCGCAAGGGGACAGCCTATCAAGCAATTAAGTCGCCTTAAATGCAACATGAATGCCGTTTTTGGCCCAATATACGGCTTTTTCACTGCAATGCTATGATAATGCTTCATACATGCTATTTTGCATTCGAAATGCCTATTACATTTACAAGCATTTAAATAGCATTTAAGATCCAACTCAACAACAGATAACATTCAATATGCTGATATAATGCTCATTTAGAGTTGATTTACTGCATATGCTAATCCTTTAATTTGGCTTTTGCAAACGTAAATTTGTTCTAGCGACTAAGTCCATCCGCCCTAATAGCACACTTGTTGCCATTCAGTTGAGGTAACATAAATATGACTTGCTAAGTCGTAATCAAGTTACTACAACTAATAATGATCGTAGTGTGCTACTTGAGCGGATGGTCTTGGTCAGTAAAACAAATTTACGTTTTCAAAAGCCAAATTAAGGATTTTTGCATACACTTTCGTTAATCTCTTGGTGTTTCTGGTCAGAATAGTAAACGTGCCCTTTGTCCAGAACTCGTCCGCTACGTGGCACCAGCGTAAATGTGGAATTTGCGTATTACCTGTATTTTGAAATCTAGATCGTGTATAAATTTACTGTTTTCAGGAAATTTATCAGAGTAACCATGGTCTTCCAGCTGGTCGACTTCATAGTTCAAAATTATTTCACTGCGTGGTGCTGGTCTGCCTATAATTATGTAATGCAGGTTTACCCAATATGGGTATTTTTGGTATGTTCTTATAACAGCTCTGAGTTAGTTCTTCAGAGAAGATCTTCTCCAAACTTCGAGTAAGTCCTTAAAAGAACTTCATAGAAGTTCTTCATAGAACTTCAGGGAAGTTCCACACAGAACTTCAGGGAAGTTCTTAAGAGATTTTCAGAGAAGTTCTGCAGATAACTTCAGGGAAGTTCTGAAGAGAACTTCAGATGAATCCTTAAGAAAATGTCAGTGAAGTTCTGCAAAGATAATGTTAACAAGGTATTGATTGAACTTTTTTTGTAATTTATAACTCATTCGAGTTATTCGTACACGACATTGAAGAAGTCTGCACATTGTAGATGAAATACGCGTATCTGTCAAGATAAGCAAAGGTAGTTGGAATTAGAGGGAAAATACTAGTTTTTCTTCTAATTTCTAGTTACAGGTCAAACTAAACAGCTCAAACTCTCTAAGATTCGTTTTAGGTGTGATATGTTTCCACTCAAGTGTCTTGTCCGAGCTTAGCAAGTGATACGAAGAGTGCCCTTGTACACTCGCACTGTGTAGCGAACGAGTTCTGCACTGATGTTTACACCATCCGAAAGGCCTTGACCACTCGAACATATTGGCCAGAAACGCCATCTTGCAATATGTCAAGGATCTCGAGATCCGCGTTATTCAGTAATTTTACGTACACTATTGCTGTTTTTTTGACAAAATATCCAGCTAATTGAATTGAATTGGCTAATTGAAATGAAACGCTTTTGACGCATTTACATTCAAGCTGAGGCAGTTATATACACCGTGTCCAATATATTCAAATACACTTTTTCCTTGCATTGGTGTCGTGCAACTACTCAACATGCTTCACGTATGTGTTGGTGTAGTTTTGCACTATGTTTATACAAACGCTTTGAGGTTATGTCCGCTTGTTTACATTCGGTGTTAATCTTTTACCAGCGATGAAGGAGTTTCGTGCTGTGGTGATAAAAAAGTGTTTGAAAGGTGAGCGCCCGGGCGCTATTTTCAGAAATTTGAAAAACCTCGGGATTTTGTGTACCGAACCATCCAAAGGTACCGTAACACCTGCTCGTAGAATGACCGGAAGAGATCCGGTCGTACTCGTACGGAGCGGACTGCACGAGTTGTTAAAGTGGCCAGGAAACGGATGTAAATCACAGCGCTCTGTCCGTAAAATAGCCGCAGATCTGAATTTTTCGAGATCGTCAATGCACAATATACTGCAAAATGATCTCGGATTCCAAGCTTTCAAGAAACGTAAGGTTCACGGAGTTTCGGAACCTTCCAAGCAGAAACGAAAGAGCAAGTCTGCTTTTGTCGCGGCACGGTGGGGAAGAATTTATCTTTTAAATGTCCAAAACGGCAGATTGTTGGATCTCTCTCCGAGAACTGGTCCAGAGAGTGTTAGGAATATTCCACGGTTCGACAGTGCTGCGTCAGTGATGGTTTGGGGAGGAATTTGCAAGCGAGGCAAATTACCACTGGTTTTCACTGAAAAAGGCGTTAAAGTGAATGCCGTATATTATAATACAAGGAAGTTTTGGAGAAAGTTGTCAAGCAATATGTACAAGAGGTGTTTGGAGATGATCACTTTGTGTTTCAGCAAGACAGAGCGCCATCGCATACTGCAAATCTCGTTCAAGGCTGGTGACGAGAAAATTTGACCGACTTTTTGGACAAGAATGAACGGCCTTCCAGTTCACCAGATCTGAATCCCTTGGATTATTTCGTATGGTCATACATGTTGGCGAATTTAAATGACCATAGGGGGTCTAATATGAACCAATTCGAAACCAAAACGAATTTAGGACGAAATGCCGTTAGAAGTCGTGTCTGTGACGGTTTCGAATAACGTCTGGGCTGGTCAAGAAGGTTAAAGGCGGCATTATTCCAAAACATATGCTGTAGTTTTTTTTTTTAATAATCATTTATATGTACAGGCTCAATCGAATTAACTTTACAGAGCCAAATTTTCATACTTTTATACATCATTTATCTTAAAACTAAAGTTAGGAAGATAGAGCCGATTACTCGCGGCCGTCTCGAGGTTAATAGGAATTACAAATTACGGATGGGAAAGAGGGTGGGAATTTAAAGTATGGTTTACATAACACATTAAATTTAAATTCAAAATTATCTAAACACTAATAACTATACAACTTATGGTTTTCTTTTGACTTGAACATTTTTTGAAAAAGAAAAAAAACACACACACACATACACATATAAAAAATAACTTAAAGTAAACAAACAGGTTAAACTAACTACAATCTAAGGCTAATGTTAGTCAAAAACACATAAATGAGTTTCATGTACTCCAAATCACGTACAGCCAAAATATCTCGAATTGGCACATTGGGTTGTCTACCTCGAGCCCGAAGGGAATCATAAAGCTCAGATCTGACTCCAGAATGCTCAGCACAAGACCAAATAACGTGATCTGCGTCCTGATAGCCTTGTAAACACTCACAGAGATTGCTGTCGCTCAGCCCAACCCGGTATAAATGAGCGTTCAAAGAATAATGATTGGATATGAGGCGAGACATGGCACGAATGAATTCTCGACCCACATCCATCCCCCTAAACCAATATTTCTTCGACACCTTTGGGATGATAGAATGTAGCCATCGCCCCAAATCTCCTTTACTCCATTTACACTACCAGCTGACGAGTGACTGTTGACGAAAAATAGGAAAAAAATCGTTGAAGGCGATTTGTCGATCACAAATATCGCCTTCCATAGCGCCCACCTTTGCAAGCGAGTCCGCTTTCTCATTGCCCGGAATTGAACAATGAGATGGGACCCATACAAAGGTGATGATAAAATAACGCGAAGATAAAGCACTTAGAAGCTGCTGTATTTTCATGAGAATATACGAGAAGTGCTTTACCGAACACACGGAGCGAATAACCTCTATAGAACTGAGACTATCCGTGACAATGAAGTACTGATCCGGTGTTAATGAGGCAACAATTTCTAGCGCAAAGTGAATTGCCGCTAATTCAGTGACATATACGAAACAAGGAGCTTGAAGTTTGCGATTGACGCTATAAATTTCATTAATTATACCAAAGCCCACTGACTCCTCTCTCAATGATCCGTCAGTGAAGAACGATTTAGTGGAATCAACTTGGCCAAACTTTTCAGCAAATATTACCGAAGCAATCATAGGACGATGATGCGGAGCACCGGAGCAATCATAGGACGACGACGATCATGGATAAATCAAAATGAACCGAATTGTCGAAATCGGAGAAGCAAACACGATGTGAAATATTCGGCTAAGGGCTGACATCCTGTGTTATGTATAAATGGTACAAAGTCATGAAGCGAGTTTGAGGATTCAATTCGAGAAGCTCCTCAAAGTTTTCGATTACCTTGGGGTTCATAACTTCACACCTGGTGAGTAGCCGGAGAGATAATTCTGAAAACCGATCCGAGAGTGGTAACATGCCAGCCAGCACTTCAAGACTCATGGTGTGAGTCGAGTGCGTGCAACCTAACGCGATACGAAGACACCGATACTGAATACGTTCCAGTTTGATGATGTGCGACCGAGCCGCTGACTAAAAACAAAAACTACCGTATTCTATAACCGACAAAATAATTGTCCGATACGACGTTAGAAGATCTTGCGGATGCGCTCCCCACCAGGTCCCGGTAATTGTGCATAGAAAGTTGATCCTTTGCTGGCATTATCGCTTCAGATACTCAATGTGGGATCTCCAGATGCACTTTGAATCGAACCAGACCCCAAGATATTTAAATGACATAGAATGAGTTATCGGCTTACCCCAAATTTGAAGCTTCGGTTGTGCTGGATTATGCTTCCTAGAAAAAACAACCAACTCAGTTTTCTCCGTAGAGAATTCGATACCTTGCTCGAGAGCCCAAGTAGCTCAACCACTAACGCAATTATATACAATCAATCACAGATAAACAAACTAAAGCTAAGCACACTCATTCACACACTTTCACACACACTCAATCACTCCCACACACTCACACACAAAAAACTTATCTCTAATGTATCACTGATCTGCTGCAGCCGGGCGACGAATGTGCTGCTGCTGTCGAGCGACGATGCGAGGCCGCGTGTACCGGCTAGACGTGGAGCTGAACGATGATCATAATGATGACGATGATGATGATGTTGCTGGTCGGTGGTAGTTGGTGGATGGACGAATGCACGCCACACACGATAGACTGCTAGTATTGATAATTGCAATTGATAGACGTTGTTGCACTGCTTAACACACAACTTTTTCTTCTTCAAAACCGCGAATCTCGCGATCGCGAAAAAAACAATACTGAAGAATTGAAACAACTCGTGAAAAGCTTCCAAAATAACAGAGAGCGGACCGAACGAACTGCACCGTTCGCTTGTTCACTGGGCAATGAGAATTTGACTTATAAATAAAAACTTTGATCGACTCACACATATTACTGTTTTACCAAATTTTGATCGGAACACCCTTTACTTTAAGAAAAACTACAAAAAAAGAGATCAACCAGCATTTACATAGATAGACATAAATCAACAAAACACGAATAGATTTGGAGACATGAGGTTTGAAAAATGGGAAAGGCTACCAATAAATAAGGACAAATTAAATTAAAAATAGAAGAAATTTGCGAAAAAGCAGAATCAATGGATTCAGATTGCAAAAACTAGAAACAAGTATTCACAAATAAGGTTGTTGCTTAAAATAATACAATTTTGTCGTTGCAATTCAACCAATCAAGTACGGGTGGTCAACCCCGTTTCTAGTATCACAATAGATCAAAATGGTCTCAATGATGATACACCCAACAAAAAAATGTTTTTTTTTTTCAATGAGAGAGCTAATAATAAGTCCGAACTATTTGAAGAGAAATGGAGAACCACTTTACTTTCTTAAAGACTGTATTCGATGAAACTTGGACAGACAAAATAGGTCACCAAAAATTTTCCTTGAGCCCGATTCTTTTCAAACTTTCTGCAAATAATGTACTACTGAATGGTTAAGTTTTGACATCATAGGTTTATTGAACCTCTCCTTCCAACCCAAATGCCAGCACCTTTGCCTTGACCCATTTCATCAAATTTTGGGCAATGATAGGACCGACTTGCTTACTTACTTTTAACCACACTTTCTTTAGATCAAGTTCATTTTCTATCAGTTTTGGAGTTTTAACGAGCTTTGCCCTCATGATTGCCCAAAATTTTTCAATTGGGCGAAGTTCCGGAGTGTTTGGAGGGTTGACGTCGTTTGGTTCAAAAACTACATTATTATCTTTGTACCAGTCTAAGACTGGCCGGGCATAGTGACAAGATGCCAAATCCAGCCAAAACCGTGTCGGGCCATCGTGAGATCTCAAGAAAGGCAGAAGTCATTTTTGGAGGCATTCGTCCTTGTAGATTTGTCCGTTAACGGTCCCAGAGGTGATGAAGGGCTGACTCATTTTGCCACATCCACAGATCGCTTGCCAGACAAGGAATTTTTTGGCGAATTTCGACAGTTTCTTCTTCCGTACACTCTCCGGAACGGCCAACTTAGAGGTGGCGACGTAGTGTTCCAGTCCTGGCATTTGTTTGGTGTCGGCTTTAATGTAGGTCTCATCGTCCATCACAATGCAGAACAGTTTTGTGAGCCACTCCCTCTACAGTTTTCTTGCACGAGTTTTGGCCACCGAGTTCTGTTTATCGCTCCGGTTCGTTGCCTTCTGGACATTGTACACATGTACACATGTTCTGCAGAAAACAAACTGAAACTTTTGCCTTTTTCACAACATCCCTGATCGAAATGTTAGGACAACGCTTAAATTGGTTCAATACCACCCTGGCCTTCTCCGGATTTGATGTGCCACGTTTTTTGCCACTACCATTTTTCCGCTTGGTTGTCTTACGGCCCTTGAACGTTGTAATCACATGAGATACGGTTGAATGTGCGATTCCGAGCTGTTTTCCGATCCATCGATGAGAAGCGTTTGGGTTTTCGAAGTGAGTGCCCAAAATTTGTTGGCGCACTATCTCTACATTCAAGCCATCACTGAAATCACTCGACCGATTTTCACGAAACTCATTACAAAATTGACACAACACAATGAAATACATTCAGTTAAAATTTCAATATTTTTTACACACACGCTAAAAAGTTACGAACAATTGCGTGTGTCCAAATTTCATCGAATACAGTCTTTAGACTGTTCACGCAAACAAAGAATGTGCACACCAAAAAGTAGTCAACGGGAAATTAGTGGTATTAAATGGAAAATAAGTGAGAAAATCAAAAGTAAATCATTTATTTAAGACTTCATAAAAATACAAATATAAAACATATACAGTTAAGTCAATTTGACCCGTTATATCCAAATGCCCGCACCTTTCGTTTGACACCTTCCATCAGTTTTTGCACAGTGTCATCCGTCACCAATTTTGCAGCTTTCTGCCAGTTACGCCTGAAGCTTTTCTCATCAATTGCTACGCTATTCGTTTTTCGAAGATTCCTCTTGACCAGAGCCCAATACTTTTCGATCGGACGGAGTTCTGGCGAATTTGGCGGATTGCAATAATTTGGGACAATATTTACACCATTAGCAATGTACCAATCCATAGCCAGTTTTCCATAGTGGCAAGATGCCAGGTCAGGCCAGAACAGCACCGAACCATTGTGTTCCGGAATGAACGGCAACAGTCGTTTATTCAGACACTCTTTTACGTAAATTTGCCCATTTAGAGTGCCAGTCGTGATGAAGATGTCGCTTCTGAGACCGCATCCACATATTGCCTTCCATACGAGGTATTTTTTTTGGGAACTTCGACATTTTTTTTTGCTTAAAACGATCAGCAACATTTCCTCTTTGCAACGAGGTATAAAACTGTAGTCCCGGTATCTGCTTAAAGTCAGCTTTGCAATATGTTTCGTCGTCCAATATTATGGAGTCATATTCCTTCAGCATAGTGTCATAGAATTTTCTCGATCGAGATTTTGCGCTCTTGTTCTGGCTGTTGTTACGACTTGGAGCAACATCTACTTTGAATGATTTCAAGCCTGCACTTTTCTTCACTTTCTGGACGAACGATGGAGACATTTTCACTTTTTTCGCCACATCACGAACGGAGATATTCGGTTTCTTCTTAAATTCTTTAATCACTTTCTTCCTCTCCGCGACGAAACGAGAATCATGATTACCTTCGGAACCGACCTTTCTCTTTAAAGTTAAGCGCTGCTGAAAGTTTTTTAGCACTTTAGTAACCGTCGATTTTGCGATTTTTAATGACTTGGCAATATCGCCGTGCGACATATCTGGATTTTCCACTCTTTTGTGCAAAATTGCTTCGCGCACGCGTTCTTGATTCGACGCCATTTTACTGAATAAAGGTTGCTGTAGCCAAACGACGTCTTCATCATAGCACACATACATTAATATTCATGTAGTAGTGATCGGATTAGCAAAGCGTACACGGAGAAGACTGCATTAGGGCATTTCCGACGACTACTTTTTGGTGTGCACATTCTTTATTGTTACTGTAATCCATCGAATCAAATACGTCTTCTTTCACCACCCGTTCCTCTACTTCCATACAAGCTTCTCTTATTCAGAGAGCGAGTAATTGCGCTATAACCACAAGCCATATAGAGCTAGGACTGTAGTAAATTCTTAGGTTCCAACCTTTTGAAGAGAAAATGGAGCATCATTTAACCTTCTTAGACTAGATGCTTCCATCGACCATTTTTCATGAATTCTTGTTCTGTACACTAAACGGCATTCTGTTTAACTATTCTTTCCGACTATTCATTTTCTTTTACCTTTGATATCGACTGATGACTACGAGGGTTCTCCGTGTCCTCTTAAGGTAGATACCAATTCCTCCCTATCGCCAACGGTTGCATGGACGTGGCCAGGTTAGTGATCAAGGAGTGTGTCATGGAAATTATTGCGTGAAGAAACGTATCAGTTACTGGATCCGTTTCATGGTGACATGTAATGTCTTCAAACGTCAATGCTAATGCTAATTAGCATAAGCATTAGACGACAACTATTATTAATACAGAATTAGGACAAATGATTTCTTTAGTCCGGAGTCCGAAAACAACAAAAAACGTGACAGCTTACACAAACTTAATCACTCGTGATCAGCGCTTGCTGTAATCCATCCACTGAAAATAATAACTTTCCATACGCATTTCTCTCTTTTGTACCCACGGTTGGAGTTCTGGGTTTCAAAGACTGTTCCAAAAAATATAAATACACTTTCATTCTCAAATAAAAAATACCACACTTTGATTTTTGATAAATTTACTCTCAATCATAGTTAATAAACATGTTTTCTTTACATCTTGATCAAAATTTGC
>JASCZW010003859.1:0-28058 GCA_034211315.2 Aedes japonicus
ACCATAACTCACCAAAGATAAATTAAAGTGCTCTTTCATTCGGTGGTAACAGACATAGGGAAAGTGTGCGCCTGCGCTGGGATGGCTTGGAGTGAGTGAATCACTTCGCTTTTAGGCGACCGCTCACGCGCTCTCGGCGGTCTTCGCCCACAGCACTCGCCAGCGATCGCTGCCGCGTGCACTTGTGCGACGACGCCCCAGTGCTTTTTCTGTGATTCGCTGGTGTGAATGTGAAACGTCGGCGGAATTTTTTGAAAATGTCCGAAAAAGGAAGCGGGACGAAATCGTGCGTGAATTATTTGATAAGAAAAAAATACGGCATGAATTTGACCCTCCTGTATTGTCAGCTAAGCAGAAAGAGATGGCGGTTGTAAGTATCATTTTGTTTTTAATATACTAGTAAAATTTGTAGTTATAGTACATGAATGACATCACATTTTAAGTATAGTAATACAGCTATTCCATTAAAGAAGGATATCGTGGTTCTCAGGATAAAATGAGTAGATTCGTTACTTATCGCTAAAATATTAGACCCGTAGTTTATTTATTTTGTCATTGGGGTGACCATTTTTATGTTTAAGAAATTGATTATTTTTTTCCAATAATTCATAACATTTATACCACTTCAGAGTTCAAATATCAAATGAAAGGTAATTGAAATCAATTATCTTAGGAAAATATAATGATAGGTATGTGTCCCTTGACTCAGCCTATTATGCAACCAGCGATCATATTTTTCATTATAACTCATAAAGTTTTTAAGCTGTAAGCGAGATTCAATTAGTTATACACTTGCAAAGATAAGTTTGATAAGACATTTGGTAGTATGTATCACTAAAAGTTACACAACTATTTTTATAATGCCATAAACTTTCGAGGAATGTGGATTTAGTGTCGGTATATATGCACAAAATTGCACAAATTCGTAGATGCAACTTCGTCCCATTCGATGGATTTATTACTAAATGCAGTTTGTACGGGTTTTTTTTTCTAATTTTATGAATTAAGGCATTGTGAGCTGTACTGGATTTACTTAATACAACATTTCACAACACAAACTAAATTAAAACTGCCTCGAAACACTTAAATGATGTTCATGTATGATTTATCAGCCATTCAATAATGAAAACATTATAATTCACTGTACAATGATTTTGTCTCTTCGATTTGTGTTTAGATGAGCCACTTGAATATAAACAACCGCAAATTCATGCATTTCCACTTGAAATTTTACCAATAACAACTTTTTTACTACGTTATTGACACAACAGACCATAGTTGGGAGCATACAAAAAATATGTACCCAACATTGGGTCTACGATTTTCTTGTAAAATCGTTGTTATTTTAGTTATGTGAACAGTTAGTTTGTAACGTGTAACTATGTTCTGCACATCCAGACTGCATTACTTGCTCTATCGATTAAATTAAGCCAAATTTGGATCACTTGAAATCGTGTAGATCATCTGTTCAGCATAACCAGTGAAATCATGATGCCCCAAAAGTTCAAGAAACCGAAAATTACGCGGAAGTGAACAACTATAAGATGATAAATATTGTCTCAAATGCTTTTAATTACATCTATCATGCTCATAGCAACATGATTTTGTTGATTATTGCTAAATTAATGACACATTTGGTACATAGGCCGAATGAAGGAGCTAGGCTAACATTACATCCCCTTACGCTATGATATTAATTGATAACTTTAAAAATAACTCAAAACGAAACAAAACGCATTTCTAATTTGTTGATATGTTGGGTAAAAATAAGAAATTAATATAAATATACAAATAAAATCAAACGAAACTCTCTGTCCACAAATCATGACACCATAAAAAACAATAACAATCAGTGTTTTTGAATACATACACTTCCTTATTTTATTTCTCCTAAAAAAGAATTTTTAATAACCCTCGTTTGATCTCTGACATCGGTTTACTGGTTCAGCAGTTATGATTTTTTTTAAACAGTAAGTTTTGAGAAAAATTTGAAATAAGAACGATTTTTTGTACCACCCTAACATGAAAATGGTCACCTTAATGACAACATAAAAAAAATTACGATAGATAACAAAACTGTTAATTATATCGTTTTTCTATGGAATGGCTGAATATGGAGTATTTTTTTCTATGTTTTGATACTGTGCACAATTTGCGTTTGACTACTGGCGTACTGTTTCATTGACTCGTGAAGAGAAGAATTGTGAATACTTAAAGAAAAACCCTGGGCACAGATGAAGTCGCAGACTTGATAAGTAATATCGAACAAATATGTTAAAATACAGGATGTCTCTTTATGTACTCTTACGGACAGAAACTCATGTTAAAGTATTTAAAAAAAAATGTCGATTGAAATTTTTATTATCGCATGCATATTTACATATCTGTTTGTATACTTTAATAACAGAGTCATTTCTGTTCAAATCTCTTTGTATAGTGAGAGGGAGTTCGCGAAGTACAGAGAACGCTACACAAATACCTTCTACAAGTGCTAGCAGTATTTCAAGAGTTGAAAAACTTCTCACAGGTAATCGTCAGTACAAGTCTTCAGAGCTTGGAGACATGGGAAAACGTGTTCGAAAACTGCCATTGGAAATGTCCGCATCTCTGGACACTGATGTCATCCAATACTGGGAATCAAGGAAACGGAACGATAAAGAATTGGTGGAGATTGCCCTAACAGTTTCTCAGTTGCCATGTACGCAGGTTTCAGTGGAACGAACTTTCAGCGGACTTGGTCAGATACTAACGAAATCTCGTATGAAGCTTGGTCCTCTCTCATTATCGACGATTTTATTCGTTTAGGCAAACGGTGACTTGTTTGACGAACTATACTTTCAGTATAATTTGTGATTTTCTTCTTAGCTATTTGCTCTTATCTTTGCTTTGAATGCAGTAATGGTAGTTTTTTTTTCTTCAGTTCCCTCTAAAAAATGCTGTAGTGTATTATTTATCTTGTCGTAGAACAACTGTAGTATAGCACTGTCATTATTATACCGAAGATATAATTGAACAATAGATACAATCAAAGATTATGAATGGGTAGGAGAAAAAAAATACATGACAAGATATCTCGTGCATGTGTGATAATTAATGTCAATAACAATAATAATAGTAATAATTACTGACTTTAAAAATATATAAGTTCCAAGTTAGTACAGAAATATGTTCAATTCTAAACTAAATGCAAAATCTATTTAAGATTGGACCTTAGAAATATCTTCAAAATATTCTAAATATTACCAGCATCTTTCATTGAGTTCTACACAATCGAAAGAATAGTATGTCAAATCTGGGTTTTTTTTCATTAGGGCAATCTTACATTGAGAGGCTCTCTTTGATTACTTTCTTTTCATTCATATTCCAATCATATTTCCGTTTATCATTCTACTCTGTGTAGTGTATGCTAGCCAGCACTGTTGTGTTTCGATCTGTACTAAAGGATCCCTAATAACGGCACTGTTATTAATGAAAGAGAGCGAGACCAGAGAGAATCTCTCAATGTTAGATTCGCCCTAATGAAAAAAACCCCGAGAAATATATGGTTTTTTTTTTAATTTCAAAATGAGCTTTCAATCAAAATCACGAATAAACACAGCAGAGAACTGAATCCATTCCCTGGGATGATTGGCTCACATATACTGACACTGAACAGTGACCCAGATAAGACTTTGCAGGGACACTGCACAGTATAGCACTTAACACTTAGGGCTCATTCAAATATTACCTTACACCAAAACAACCCCCCCCCCCCTCGTCCGCATTTTTTCTATATCTAATACAGTAAAACCTCTTTTTACGCGCTGACTCTTTGTCTCCCCTGCCGTTAATTGTTTATTAACTTTCTAAAATTTTAATTCTAAAATTCTAATCTCAGCCGCTCAAGGTTTAGTTTGTATAAACATATTTTTGTATTGTTTGTATAAACATATATGTTTAAGACCGAGTAAATGAATAATAACGAGCACGTAAAAAGAGGTCCTACTGTACATGGGAAATAACGTATGCCTGACTAACCATATTTGAGTGGACTCTTAAATAAAGGAATTGCGAAGAAGAAGAAGAATTATTGCTTATTTCCTTGAAATATGTTTCTGTGATGTTCGAATTCAGAGTACCTGATGCAAGTACGATCAAGTACATTTTTGTTGTATCGTCGTTTGGGTCGACAATGTGTCAATATTTAAACAACTTCAAAATATCTCGGCAACGTTATTATGTGCATAACTAAGCAAATACATAATACAGATACTTGACCATCATAGTTTAGCCCCCCACCTTCGTGCTATTCGTGGAATTAATTTCCACGCCCATCGCCACCCAGTGATGGTAACATAGTTTTATATCGGGTATCGAATAAAATATATAATGCTCCAGATGTTAATATGATGTAGTTTTATCTTCGAACAAGAACCTAAAGCACAACTACAAAAACGTAAAGAAACATAATTTTTCTTCCTTTGTTATGTAGCGTCAAAGCGAATTTGCAATCACTGCTGTATATTAGCAGAAGAGCCCACGCCAGAGAGCACACTGGGGCGCACGCGTCAGTGAGTTTATCTGCATTCGCTGCTGTGAATTGGAGAGCTCTTCTTCTCACTCAAGAGCGATCGATTTTTGGGTGAATAAAAATCATTTTTTTTTCCACTTACATGCGCGAGCCGTATGCATACACGGTGGTGAATATAAACCAGAGAGAAAAGCTCTCGTTGAAGTACATAGGAAGAGTGTGAGGAAAAAATTAAATCTCTCTTTATCACACTGAGGATTTGGACATCACTGATTCTGATCAATCACGGAGTAGCAACCAGCGATACGTGCAGTCAGTCAAGCTAAGCTAAGCTAAGCAAATAAAAAGTGTGCGTGGCCACACATAGTGGTTATGTGTACACATAGAAAGTATGTGTGGTTACAAATAGATATCATTTGTTGACTATATTACAAAAAATCACACACATAAATATTATGATTGCTTTTTTGTCAGTGTGAGCATGAGCATGAGCATGATTGACTGCTTGCGGTTGCTACTCTGTTATTGCCAGATCGGCTGTTATTACACAGAGAACCAACAGATGATGTTTGGGACTAACAATCATCCTCAATGTGTAAAAACTGGCGATCTAGAATTTAAAAAAGCAATACCAGCGCCGGCCGCATCGATGCAGGTCAAATACGGATAGGATAGGAGTATGTTGACGTGATACTCGCTTTGATGGAAGCCGAGAACACCTCTGCACTTCCACGAGAACTCACTGGGATGTTGGATATATGGGATAGGGTTAGCAGCATGGTTCGTTTTGGTAAACGGAACGCTGAATTTAGGTTGGGGTATCATTTTGATAACCATAAGATTTTAGATGTTGTTTCCGGTTTATTCTCCAGACATCTGGTTGACCGGAGATGTACAGTATATTTATTTAAAATTTTGATTCCGATTTAAAACAACAGAAAATATGAATGCTATTGGGGTCAGGCACAAGTGTGCGTGGTTCACAGTACTGGAATATAAAAATGTCACGAAATAAAGTTATTAGTTTAAGAATGTCAAGCGTTAAAAGATAAATGAAGAAAGAAAAAATTAAAGTTAAAATCAAGTTTAGTGAATTCGTGGATAACTCGTGATGTGCAAACGAAACCTAAAGTAAACGGAATAGGAAAGAAGAGAATATTTTTAACGCGACGTAACTTATATCGGACTACCGAACGTTCACCTGTTGAAAGTCCGGCAAAAAAAAAAACACCAAACACTGCAAAAAAAATTCTAAGTGTGTTTGTGCGCGCGCGCGCGCGCGTGTGTGTGTGTGTGTGTGCAATCCTACACTCATTGGCCGACAATGGTACTATGGAAGAAATCTGTTTACAACAATCCCTCAAGTGATCATTGGAAGCAGCTTTAATCCGAGAGCTGGAAAGTGATAGCTCTACTGCAGATCCAGCAACCCATTTCCGAATGTCTGGAGAGTCACGCCCATTCCGAAGTTACTTCCACTTACAATAAGCCCCGCATAACCGACATCATTTAGGTAAGCGCACTGCAACACATTTTCAGACTTGGAAATGATAAATTTCCAAACCTGGCACGCACCTGGTATTATTTAAAAATAAGGTTATTGTTATATAGTTATAGTTATAGTTATAGAAATAGAGTTATAGAGTTATAGTCAGATACATCTCACCCATGGCCGCTTCCTTAATTACACTCGCTTGTTCATTCGTAAACATGAAAATTCTCGACGTTGATTCGTAATTAGCTTCATGCACTCGTGACGAAATAAGCGCAAAAATTGACGTTGACAAACTGCCCGATAGATATGCAACCTACACAACTACGTGGTGCGCGTTGTCTTCGTTTGCTGCTTCTGACAAGCAAATGACCGTTTTCTACATGCACTGGTCTTCTTTTTTTCACTCCACACTGCCAATATCAAATCCCCGCTATGAGGTGACTCTATAACGAACTTCAAAACTGCAAATAATTATCGATTCACTCGCGACAAACCGGACAAACACTCAAACTTAATCATTTATGTCCGAATTTCACAATACTACCATTACTAAACAAAACTAAGCTGATGTAACTCTTCTTCCGGGTGCGGGCGAAGTATGAACACTCAAGTAATAGACCGGATAACGTGCCGCCATGTTGTATCCAAAACGAACATTTCCTCGCATTTCCCATACGATTTGACAGTTGTTTTGGATACATCAACTGTGCCAGACTCACGTTGTCCGGTTTATTACTTGAGTTTCTATAGGGCGAAGCACAAAAACCAAAAAATGTGGAAATACTACCGACACTCACACATTTCGGTGGGAATCGATTGTATCCACTACGTCTTTCCCAAAGCACGCCGTTATTTAATGATTTCACTATTATTTATAATTACAAATTATTGTTTGATTTTTATTCGCGAAAATGGCGCAGCAAAAACAAAACACGTCAGTTTAGAAGCACGGCTTGCTGCAATCTCACTATCATTGCTTTTTTGTCAGTGTAGTGTTAAACTGCAACATTTTTTAAAAATCGAGCAAAACAAACATCTCACATTATTGAATTGTCAAGCCCATACATTTTGATTTAGATCGTCTTTATTCTGGGTGTGTATCCACCGTTCCGCGTGATACAAATCGTGTCCTGGTTGTCGCAACGCATTTCGATCGGGATCTCTTGACCGAAATATGACACAAGTCTTCGCCACTATGTTACCTGTTGTACCGCAGCAGATGCCTACAGCACCAGAATACTTCAGCAGAAATATGCACCCATTTGCCGAACTCCTGCTGTCGGGATCGGACGCACAATCCACATCAGAGAATCCAACAAGATAAAATACATCGGATAAAAACTATCGCAATGCCATAACCAATGTACGTCTCAGAAAAATCTGAAAATATGCTTCACTGTCTCAATGTTTCGGTCAAGGATTGTTGTTGAAACGGCTCAGTACGTTCTGGGCGAATCTTGTGCACTGTGCCATGTGCACCAATCATCCAACGTCCCCTTGGTACGAAATCCTCTTCCTCCATTGTCAGCACCCTTGCATCTTGTTGATCCATCGAGGCATAATCTTTCGTGTGAGTGATTCGAATTCGTTTTGAATGATCGGAAAGTGAAGTTGCGTGCGTTAGCCGACATTGCAAAGATATCAAGAGAACATGTTGTCTTTACATTGCATGAGCATTTGTCCACGAGAAAGCTCTGTTCGAAGTGGGTTAATGCTCTCATACTTGTCGGTTCAAAAAAGACCGATTCGTCGGTAATAAAATCGATCGGTTATACCGACCGTAAATATTTTCTTGTCCAAATCAGCGCAAAAAGGTTCAGTAAAAACAGTGACGACATACAGATGAAAAGGTTTCGTCTTAGTCCATCTTCTTAGATTCACGCGAATGTTAAAAAAAATTCAACGCGAGCCCGAGTGCTGCAAGGTGAACATAACTCACGGATATGCCTTCGCGATATGCCTTCGCATATGCCTTCCGATATTTTCCAGCGACTACCACTTCGTTGGTATCGTCCACTTTCCTTCTCAGCTTCATCGCACTCCACAGTTCTTCAAACTGCAGATACGTTTGCATTGCAAGCTTTCAGGTGGCCCAATTTTTTACGACCGATAAGGTTTTCATTCCCGAATATAGTTGAAATAGACTGGACGTGAATACTCAACCAGGTGACTCAGGTTTTTCCATAAGATGATAAAAACGTAGCTGCTGTGTTTCTCAGAACGTCCTATTTATGTGTGAAAAAATGAATATTATTTGGAATTTTACATGGATTTTTGTTAATAAATATGTGTGGATTATTTACCGTGTAGATATACCATCAAAATGAAATTGCTTCCAGTTGGTCCATGGTCCAAAGGAAGCTTCCTGGGCCTTAACCTATTCAGAAAAAAAATCACTAAGATTAACTAAAGCAATAATACCTTATGATTATTATACACAAACAACAGTCAGGAAATTTATGAAATTGATAAGAGTTACTTGAAAAAATCATTAATCAGAAACAAAAATTCCATAAATGGAAGTCATAAGGGCCATATATAATGAAAATACAGTTAGTTGCTGCAGGTTCGATAGGTTTTTACAACAGTGTAGGATTTGGCATATATTTAAAGTCCGAGCTCGGAGTTCGAGGCAAATATTTGTTCATCATCATCATGTTTATCCTAAAAATCGAAAATATACAATAGTAGGTATTGTCTCGATGACATGTCCATATGAGAAAAAATAGGCCCAACTCTAGATCCATAAAGCCATTTCCCCTATTTTTGTGCCAGGTTAATGAACCGATGTATTCGAAATCGTATAATCTAATCTAATCTAATCTCACACTAACACAGGCAACTAACAATTCTTGAAGGCATCCTGGAAAATGATTTCGGGTACCGTTGAGTAGGTGGAGATTCTACGGGGCTGAGCTGTAAGCCACCCGACGGGTCGCAGGTTGCGGATAGCGAACGGCCTCCAGATATGGAGGTTAGTTGTGAATTAAATAAACAGCCCCGGACAAGCAGCGGGGGCTGCCTAGGATGTGGGGGGACTGAACAGTTATTGGACTCTGTTGAGTTTCTTCCAAAAACCCACACGTATCCGAAAAGCAGCCCTGTCAAAGCGAGCCACCCCGCTATAAGGGTAAAAGTCCAAGCCTCTACCAAGCCGAGCGTCTGATACACCACGAAGGTGCGGCTCAAACAGCGTCTGTTCTGGTATCCAGCGGCTGAGTAAGAAATGCTGTATCGCGTCCAGCTAGATCCAAGGTGGCAGCCCCATCAGCGCGATCGTCCTAGTGTCCAGCTGGGACGCTAATCAATGCTGGCACGATGGCCATCCGGCGAGACAGGATGGTTGGCGTAGGCCCAATAAGCCGCCCATAAAAACCAAATATTACGAATAACATAGAAGAAAATACGACTCGATATAATCGGCAAAGACGAAAAAAGGATTACGATTGGAAACTCGGAACATGGAACTGCAAGTCGCTTTGCTTCGCTGGTTGCGACAGGATAATCTACGATGAACTACATCCCCGCAATTTCGATATCGTAGCGCTGCAGGAGCTTTGCTGGACGGGACAGAAAGTGTGGAAAAGCGGGCGTCGAGCGGCTACCATCTACCAAAGCTGTGGCACCACCAACGAGCTGGGAACCGGTTTTATAGTGCAGGGCAAGACGCGGCAACGCGTAATCGGGTGGCAGCCGATTAACACAAGGATGTGCAAGTTAAGAATCAAGGGCCGTTTCTTTAACTACAGCATCATCAACGTGCACTGCCCGCACGAGGGGAGACCTGATGATGAGAAGGAAGCGTTCTACGCGCTGTTGGAGCAGACCTATGATAGCTGCTCCCCGCGAGACGTGAAAATCGTCATTGGCGACATGAATGCTCAAGTAGGAAGGGAGGCAATGTACAGACCGGTGATCGGGCCGAATAGCCTGCACACCGTATCGAACGACAACGGCCAACGATGCGTGAACTTTGCAGCCTCCCGTGGAATGGTAGTCCGAAGCACTTTCTTCCCCCGCAAAGATATCCACAAAGCCACCTGGAGATCACCCGATCAACAAACTGAAAACCAAATCGACCACGTTCTAATCGACGGAAAATTCTTCTCCGACATCACCAATGTTCGCACATACCGCAGTGCGAATGTAGATTCGGACCATTACCTAGTAGCAGTATGCATGCGCTCAAAACTTTCGACTGCTGGCTAACACGCGTCGAAATCGAACGCAGCGGCTCAACATCGAGCGGCTGCGGGACAACGAAGTGGCCCTAAACTACGCGCAGCAGTTAGAGGCGGCACTACCAACGGCAGAGCAGCTAGGCGCCGCTACTCTTGAAGATGGCTGGAGAGATATCCGATCCGCCATAGGTATCACCCGCATCAGCAGCACTAGGTACGGCGGCACCGAACCGAAGGAAATGACTGGTTCGACAGCGAATGCGTGCAGTTAAAGGAGGAGAAGAATGCAGCAAGGGCGAGAATGTTGCAAGTCCGTACAAGAGCGAACGAGGCGCGATATAGACAGGCGCGGAACAGACAAAACTCGGTCTTCCGGAGGAAGAAGCGCCAGCAGGAAGAACGAGATAGCGAAGAGATGGAAGAGCTGTACCGCGTTAAGGACACACGGAAGTTCTACGAGAAGCTGAACCGCTCTCGCAAAGGCCATATGCCACAGGCCGACATGTGCAGAGATACTAACGGGGATATTCTCACGAACGAGCGTGAAGTGGTCGAAAGGTGGCGGCAGCATTACGACGAGCATCTAAATGGCGATGCGGCAGAGAACGAAGGTGGCATGGTACTGACCTTGGAAGCACGCGCGGAAGACGATAGATTCCCGGCTCCAGATCTGCAGCAGATTAAGAAGGAGATCGGCCGGCTGAAAAACAACAAGGCCGCTGGCGTAGACCAACTGCCAAGTGAGCTTCTAAAATACGGTGGTGAAGCACTGGCGAGAGCGCTGCACTGGGTCATTACCAAGATTTGGGAGGAAGAGGTTTTACCGGAGGAGTGGATGGAAGGAGTCGTGTGTCCCATCTATAAAAAGGGCGACAAGTTGGAGTGCGGCAACTACCGCGCGATCACATTGTTAAGCGCCGCCTACAAGGTACTCTCCCAAATTTTATGCCGCCGTCTATCACCGATTGCAAGAGAGTTCGTTGGGCAATATCAGGCAGGATTTATGGGCGAACGCGCAACTACGGACCAAGTGTTTGCCATCCGCCAAGTAATGCAAAAATGCCGCGAATACAATGTGCCCACACATCACCTGTTTATCGATTTCAAATCAGCGTACGACACAATTGATCGAGATCAGCTATGGCAGAGTATGCACGAATACGGTTTTCCGGACAAACTGACCAGATTGGTCAAGGCAACGATGGATCGAGTGATGTGCGTAGTACGGGTTTCAGGGACATTCTCGAGTCCCTTTGAAACTCGCAGAGGGTTACGGCAGGGTGATGGTCTTTCGTGCTTGCTATTCAACATCGCTTTGGAGGGTGTAATAAGAAGAGCGGGGATAAACACGAGTGGCACGATTTTCAGAAAGTCCGGCCAGTTACTTGGTTTCGCCGATGACATCGACATCATGGCACGGAATTTTGAGAAGGTGGCAGAAATGTACACTCGACTGAAGGCTGAGGCCAAACGGATCGGACTGGCCATTAACGTATCGAAGACAAAGTACATGTTAGGAAGAGGCTCTAGGGAAGAAACGGCGAGTCTCCCAGCTCGAGTTTGTATCGACGGCGATGAAATCGAGGTGGTCAACGAATTCGTGTACTTGGGCTCACTGGTGACCGCCGATAACGACACCAGCAGAGAAATTCAGAGGCGTATTATGGCAGGAAACCGTGCTTATTTTGGACTCCGCAAAACTCTCCGGTCGAAAAAAGTTCGCCATCGCACGAAATTAACCATCTACAAAACGCTGATTAGACCGGTAGTCCTCTATGGACATGAAGCGTGGACTATGCGCGCAGAGGACCAACGCGCCCTTGGAGTTTTCGAACGGAAGGTGTTGCGTACCATCTACGGCGGAGTGCAGATGGAAGACGGATCGTGAAGAAGGCGAATGAACCATGAGTTGCATCAGCTGCTAGGAGAACCTACAATCGTCCACACCACGAAGATCGGGGGATTACGATGGGACGGGCATGTCACCAGAATGTCGGATAACAACCCGGCAAAAATGGTTCTCGTCAATAATCCGACTGGAACACGACGAAGAGGTGCGCAGTGCGCAAGGTGGATCGACCAGGTGGAGGATGATCTGCGGACACTCCGCAGACTGCGCGGCTGGCGACAGCTGGCCATGGACCGAGTGCAATGGAGACGACTTCTATGTACAGCAAGGGACACACAGGCCTTAGGCTGATTGGTAAGGTAAGTATCCTGGAAAATGATGATTTCTTGAATACATCATTTTTCTTGTCATTGGCCAGGCAAACTGCGTAGTATGTGCCGCAGAGAGGATTCCAAGAACTAGAGCGATTCCAGAGAGATCTAAAATCGCTCTATTACTTTGAATCAAGGGAAGGAAGAAAGCGTGGACCTCCCGTACCAAACGCTTCCAAGTAGAGTTAAACAGTGTGATAATTTGTACTTTGTTGTTGGGAGCATAGATGCTAGAAAGATTAGTTTATGCTCCTTTTGGCTGTGGGTAGACTTTTGGCATTTGAACCAAAAGCCTGGCAAAAATTGCCAAGGTTATAACGCCTTATCTCGCTTAGGTGGACTAAAACTTACGACAATGGATAAATGCGAAGCTGAAAATAGCATAAAAAATATAGTGAAGGGATATATTGAACCGATGTATTCGAAATCGTATAGAAAAAAATCAGTAATGGGTTGATTTCTGATTCCGTGCGTATCGTTTGCTCAAGCGTGTATACTTTTTTACTCATTGCTGGTGTTGTAGCTACCTACTGTGCTAACTGTCATACATTAGCTTTTTGATGGCGAAAATAATAATTTGGCAACACTGCCCATATGCACGCGGCTTGAGCTCGATTTGTTTATATCGAAACGCATGCACGTCAAGCAACGACCCAGGAATCATTGTACCACAATTATTTTCTATAAAAATAACGTGTATGGTAAATAACCTCAGCTATAGTATTTTAAGTTAATATTTACAGTAGAGTAGGAAGTGCTAGTGTGTTGATACGTTTAAGAAAAGTAATCAATTCAAACTCACCGCGATGGACTACCAAAAGCGGCTCGATATGATGGAGATGTTCCAAGAGCCTGCCGAATATAAACCACCGAACACCGTTGAGGCGTTGGCCTGCAGCAGTGATTATCCCAACCTGAACTCGCTGCAGTACCGACTGACGCGCAAGGCACCTCAGAATGTTTTACATCCTTGCTTGGAGCATGCTGTTCGAAATAGCAATGGCCAGGTCATTGTGGCCGGTAACGATATTATGGGCCGGCGCTGGGGATCGAGTTTATATGGATGGGAAAGCACCGGAGAAGTTCTAAAGGATAACACAGTGTGCTTCAAACGCCAGTGTCAATATTGTGTTACAGCATTAAAGTTTACGAAAGATCCCAACTTGGTGAGATATGTTTGATATTGCAAGCTTTGACCGTGACAATTCTAATGCGTTTTTTAGTTTCTTGTGGGAACCGATAAAGGGTCCGTCGAACTGTGGTCTACCCGAAATGAAGCTCGCGGTGAAGGTTATTCGTTGTACTTGATCGACGGACAGTCGGAACACATCGAAGGGGTTTCGGCTATGGATGTACTTGAAAGCGAGGAGAGTAAATTAGTAACCGGATCAAATGATGGATGCTTGAAAGTTTGGAACTATGCGGCCGATCTCCATTCATCAACTACAATGACACTGGCACACACGGATGTAATAACCGGACTGTCAGCAAATCGAGAGGACCGTTCGGTGTTTGTCACATCTTCGTTGGATCGCTCTGGACTGATATGGGATTTAAGACAAACCCGACCAGCATCGGCCTTATTCGAAGGACATAAGTTTGCGTTTACTTCGGTTTATTGGACAACACGACCGGAAGCGAACCAAATTGTTGCACTTGGAGATGAGGCAGGCAGTGTCCACTTTATCGACATACGACATCCTAACTTCCCTACGCATTCAGTAACAGTTTTCAACAGGAAAATTCATAAAATATCGTTTCATGGGTAAGTTCAATATACATAGCTTTATGGTTTTCATGTAATGATTTGATTTTACTTTCAGTACGCAATTTGTCGTCCTGGGCAATACGAACCAAGCCAAGTTTTATGATCAAAATCTAACGTTGATTCACGAGTGTACTCCAACAAACGATTATCTTCGGGATGTACTATGGGAGACTGGTAAATCAAAGGGGAAACACAGCTGCTGGTTGGTCGGCTGGGATAGCTTTTTCCAGAAGGTGGAGTTTTGAATATGACCTTTTCCAAAAACTTCGCAGTTTATCTCCTCTGATATGATTAAAAACAAAACACATTCAGCAAATGGCATTACATGTACCAAAGCTTGTTTTTCATGCAAATTTGTATAATAGCTTAAAAATGGAAGTAAAACTTGCATGTTTTGGTCGGGTCATAAAAATGACAAATCGAAAAAATGTCTGATGATTGCATCGAAATTCAATAAAAAAAAATACGATTATTCGATGTGGTTAATTTGTGTTTAACTTATGCCGAATATATCCTTTATTTTCATAAGCATTGACAAAACATTGTGGTAGTTTGAATTCTACTACCCAGGGCTGATCTCGATCTTTACCCCAGCGGAAAGATACAAGTTGAAACGCATCGCTCTCACTTGACGTCAACGATTATCCATTTGATTTGCGTTCGATTAGACAATTATCGACTCATCAAGTGAGAGCGACTAATTCGATTCGCAGAATGGACCCACATGTTGTCAGATCAGTAGTGTTGTGGAGGATCAAAAGTACATGAACCTACCTGCAATACATCATATCAGTGGGAATCTGCTTTTGTAAACAATGACATTCAACGTCGATTCAGCATGTTAAACACACTGAAAGAAACAGGAGTATTATCTCGGCCAGTTGAATTCATCAGTTTGAAGGAAATATCTGAAACTTCCAAAAACTTACCGGATAAACACATTGTTCACAAAAGCAGATTCGTCCTTAATGAAATGTTGAAGCTGATATCATGCAATCATCACCCTCAAAGAGTCTGTATTCATAATAAATGGTTAACCTTCTTCTTATTCTTCTGAGCGTTTCAAGCTTATTGCTTTCGCAATTAGTTTATGGCTTTGCTCTCAACTTAGTGTTCTAAATGCACTTCCACAGTTATTAATTGAGAGTTTTCGATACCAGGTATTATGTGATTATGCCTCCTCCAGCATTGTGTTGCTTTGTAGCCGCGCCTTTACCGACTGAGCTAAGGGAGGACCCTGGACCAGGATGGTTAACCACGGGTCAGTAAACTTTTTGTAGGCATCATGATACAAACACTACACTCGTTTCAGTCCCTATTGCAGGGTGGCCACAGGACTCGGGACATGCGGGAATCCAAAATCATCTGGAAATATGCGGGGAAAAGTCGGGATTTTTGCTCACACCTTTTTTTAATTGATAATTTGGGAAGCGCTTTTGTCATCTACTTGGTCCAACGATTAGTGAGGTAAGAAGCGGTGTTTTTCTGCAAAGCCAGCATTACTGAAGAAGATTAGCTCAGTGATCCATAGATGGTGCGGCTTTCAACTGGAAGGCATACAAAGAATTGGCTGGGGAAATTAGGGATCGGCGAGCCAGTCCTGGCTTTGCAGTCCTCAATATCGGTAGCTGCAGCTGGCACGTCGTACACAATTGCTTCAAGGAGAGGCTAAGACAAACGGATTGGCATGTGGCTGCTGGCTTTGTTGCAACACGTACCAATTAGAAGATATGACTAAACAACTGTGACAAGTGAGGTTACGCACATGACTTACTTTTGTTTTTATTTGACTTGACTGGACCTCTTTTCTAAGCGTTACTGTAAATTTCAGTGCAAAGATTGTCTTTGCAAGTCTTTCACAATATTGTTTTCCTTTTATATGCTACATGAGTTCCGCCAACCTGGGGTGGTAACACTGTTGTCATTTTTAAAATACCATGAATTATCTGTTCATTTATATAATAGACAAATATCCCAGGTAACCAATAAGCATTTGCATATGCAGAAAATCAACCCTAAATCTGCATTTCAGATGCTACAAGCATTATATTAGCATTATATCAGCATCTTGAAATCTATCGATTGTAAAGCTGCATTTCAAATGCTATTTAAATGCTTGTAGCCTGTAATAAGCATTTCGAATGCAAAATAGCATTAATGAAGCATTATCATAGCATTGCAGTAAAGCAGCCGTATATTGGGCCAAAAGTGGCATTGATGTTGCATTTACGGCGACTTGAATTCTTGATAGGCTGCCGTAAAGACGCTTTGGAACTGCTTATTGGTTACCTGGGGGGTTAGAGCCGCGATGGAGAAAATGGTCAAGCCTCTGACATTCAAAGCAAAATCGGTCGTCGAAATAGAATTGACGGAGAGCAATCTTCTGCCAGCCCTGAATGTGGAAATTGGGATTGCCTCTTAATCTGCAATCCAGAAAGCGAGAGAATTTGCAGAAATTTCCGACAAAGTTGTTTTGGCATTCCTCAACGACTGTCGATCTTTTTACTGAGTTTTTTTTTTAAGAAGCTACTCAACAAATCTCCTTTAACATACCCTTTAAGAAGAATTATGGCAGGTTTGTTCAATGCCGTCTTCAAAGACGTTGCTTGCCGGAACCCAGAGAAAAGAACAGCGTTTGGATAAATTTTGGCTGGAACTCATTGATGATACCAAGGAGGACCTGCCAAATTCTACAACATTTGATAAAAAGGTGGTCATCCTGTCGTAAATGCAACGATGGAGCGTGGATTTTCAATAAATGAAAAGTGCCCGGTGGTAATCCAAACTGAGAAGAGTTTGGTAGCTCAGAGAATTGTCTACGAATTGTGTTTGAAATCACAAAGTTCTTTATACAATATGCACGCAACGCATGTGCATCATTTTGTACTTGAAAAGCTTGGAAAAAGCTTCTAGAATCGTGAAAGACCAATATAAAGCGATCTTTATTCCTCGTTTGCAAAATGAGAAGCCAAAGACAGTTCTTCGTTTCGAGATCCGCAATACGGCCCCAGGTTACGCAATACGCAAGAAGCCCGATGTGCATCTGCTATCCGCCATTTTGCCTAAATCCAACAAGCCAGAATTTCAGATTGAACAATTTTCTCAGAAACTTCGAAAATATCCTAGAGTGTTTGAGCTGTTTAGTGGAATACCTGTTAAACTAGAAATGAGAAGAAAAATTAGTATTTTTCATTTAGTTTCAACTACCTTTGCTTATCTTGACAGATACGCGTATCTTGTCTACAACGTGCAGACTTCTTCAGTGTCGTGCGCTAATAACTCGACTGTTGAGTTATTAGTACATTAGTACTCGCAGTCGAGTTATCAGTACACGACACTGAAAAATTCTGCACGTTGTAGACGAAATACGCGTATCTGTCAAGATAAGCAAAGGTAGTTGGAATTAAATGGAAAATACTAATTTTTCTTCCCATTTCTAGTTTCAGAAATATCTTTCAATCCAATTTATATTGACTTATTTTCCCAGTCGAAAAAATTAGGCAAAAATTCAGGAAAATTTCGTGAATTTCTAAATTAAGATTGTGTGGCCAACCTGCTGTTCCTATTAATCGAATATAATTATTTTTTCAACTACGAGTGCAATAGAAAAAGATAAAGTAAAAATATATCAACAAAAGTTTATTTAAAAAAAATGAGAAATAGATATAATAGCATAATAGTTCGGAATTTTACTACAGTGCAATGGATGAGCGTAAGTTTCGGGATCAGTTTTAGAAATAACAGCCCGACCGGTCCTATCAACGCTAATAGCAAGATCATGCGACAGTGCAACTACTGCATTGTTAAAGGAAAAGAACATCATGCTCCGAAAGATCAAAAAAAGTTATTAGCAAATTCTGATTATTCTATACTACATAAAGCATTTATAATGTTTCTTATAGCATCTATTGCGAAACTATGAGTTCCATAGTTAGATAATTTATTTTGGAAGTTGCTGTCGAAAATATTTTTCTTCTAGCCTACAGACTTGCGACCCTATTAAGGTGGTATCGTTGATGATGATGATGATGATGATGATGATGATGATGAAATACTACCATCTATTGTAGTAAGGTAACTTTCCATAGCAGTGAATAATCTGAAAAACGATTTGTTCAGGATTCTATTCTTGTTTGTGATCGTCAAGCTCCTGTATGAAGGGCCAAAAACGTTTGGGCGGGCCCGTAAGTAGAGACTTTTACGCGACACCCGCGAATATAGGGAAGAGAATCTCCTTCTAAAAAGCAAGTTCACACACAACCAGTGAACCAAATTCGTTAATGCATGAATGACAAAGACATTGTCCTAACTTTTCAATGTTGGGACAAAAAATAATGTATCTTTATCATTGTTGCATACTCCAACACAATAATGATAAATCGCATGGGAGTAGAATCAAGATTATAATGTTTCATAACATCCGATTGTTGTATAGGATAGAGACACTAGCGTTGTATGCATATTGCTTTGTATGCAACAAAATAAATTCTATCATGTCACATGTTGCATGAACCGAAAAGAGACAATGTTTGGTTTTATCCCTCTTTCTCTCTCTCTTCCTTTCTCTCTTGTATATGTGCTATGTTTATATTCGAACGATCAGTAATTTCCGTTCCTTGTGGTATTTCCTCTGTGCATTTTGTACGATAGTGTTTTTTGAAAAAATAATGGATTCTGTTAAAGAGACCAAAGAAAATGTGTCCGAAAAAGTTCGAAACATATTTCGTAGCGAGAACGGGATCTATGCTGCAGCCTGGGTCTGAATTGCAAGTTCAGCCCGAAAACGTTTGTTTTGACAAATTGTTTGCGACACATAAAGAGCGCTCACCCGGAGAGTTACAATGTGTTGAAGTTGGAAGGAAATTCCCGAAGATAAAATCACCCCCGAGGTAAAAAGCGCACTAGAGGTGAAGAAGTGGTGACTGTTAGAGTATCGAAGCAAAAAGTTGTGGGTGGCCTAATTAAAATTGTGACTTGCCACAATGCCCCATTCAACGCCGTCGAATGGGAGGGTGTACGGGACATTGTAGACCCTTTGTTGGAGGCTCTCAACGTTACCATTAATAAACAGAACATCGTGAAACATGTCTCCAACACAAGCGAAACAATCGATAAATTTATAAGGGAGGAAGTTAAAGACTCGTACTAGGGCCGTATCATTATTGAAACCAAACGGTCATTTTAGGGCCACCAAATGCTACCTAAAGAGTTAACAATAGAATTTTCTTACATATTTACTTCCTAATGCCGGTCTAACGTTCCATTGCATATTTCGACCTAAACGTCTATTGGCAATGATAGATTTTGAATTCCCAAACAGTCCACAACCATCTACAACGCAATAAGGATAATGATTTCCAGGTGGTCGATCATATCAACAGAATATGCTCTTATGGTGCATTCTCGCCATCTTCACCATCCCGAAAAGCAAACAATTCCAGCAGCAAGGTTCGGAAGAAGCGGAAGAAGCAAACGTATAGCACCTCATCTACCGAGTGCTGAAGAATTTTAACCCGATACTGTCGTTTCCTCCAAAGCAATAAGCATTATGAACAGCTTTGTAAATGACATCTCCGAGCGGATTGAAAGCGTAGCTGGCCGATTGACTTAAATCAATTGGCGGATGGCCCTGACGTCTCTGGAAATTCAAACTGCGTATAACCCCATTTGGATGTCCCTTCTAGTTTTAATTTTATGAATT
This sequence comes from Aedes japonicus, assembly GCA_034211315.2. Classification (NCBI taxonomy): domain Eukaryota; kingdom Metazoa; phylum Arthropoda; class Insecta; order Diptera; family Culicidae; genus Aedes; species Aedes japonicus. The sequence continues at coordinate 19,876 of JASCZW010003859.1, forward strand.
AAGGCATTGCCAGCTGTATTCGCTTTACTAACACAACATTTCACATAACAAACTAAAATAAAACTGCTTCGGAACACTTAAGTGATGTTCATATATGATGTACTAGCTATTTAATAATGAAACCATTATAATTCACTATACAATGATTTATTTCTTAACGTTTGTGTTTAGATGAATGACGAATACAAACAACCACAAACTCATGCATTTCCACTTAAAATTTTACCAAAAACAACATTTTTACTATGTTATTGATATATTAGGCCATAGCTGGGAACATACAAAAAATATGTCCCCAATATTGGGTCTACGATTTTCTTGTAAAATCATTGTTATTTTAGCTATTCGAACAGTTAGTTTGTAACGTGTAACTATTTTCTGTATATTCACACCAAATTTAGATCACTTGAAGATCGTGTAGTTCATTTGTTCAACTTAACCAGTAATCATGATGCCCCAAAAGTTCAAGAAATCGAAAATTACGCGGAAGTGAATATTTATAAGTTGATTAATAGTGTCTCAATTGCTTCGGATTATATCGGTCATCCTCATAGCAACATGATTTGGTTGATTAACGCTAAATTAATGATTTATTTGGTACATAGGCCGAATGAAGGTGGATAGGCTAACATTACATCCCGTTACCCTATCATGCGCGACACCCCAAATCACATACGAAATCCCAAATAAGTACAAACATCAAGCGTCAAGAGCCACATTGGCCACATCTGGAAGCGATCCGGATCAGTGGTGGTAAATGTACTATATTTGATATTCTTCAGACTAGAATAGAACCCACAATTGGTTCTGTAGATAATTCAACGATACAAATCGGAAAGTGCCAGTTACAACTGTACATCCTCTGTACCGAACTTCTTTGTGTTCAGGATGTTCTGGTTAAAAATCAGGCGTTAAACACTTATTTTTTTATTTTTTCCTGATAGAATACTCAATTTGCGACAAGTTTGCCGAAGACTGTGCTCTTCTTTGTGCAGTGTGATTTTTAATACAGGCATTTTTCTTCATGGAAGTCTACCATAAACAATTTTACATTTCAGATCAGTAATTTGTTTGACAGCAACAACAGATTGTCGCTTATTCATGTTACATAAAGCATTGTTGTTATCGGAAGTCTGTTGCAATAATGACAAAACGTTTTTTTGTCATGGTTACATGAAACAAGATCGTAGCAACATGTCAGCGAATCGCAACATTTTCTTACAGCAGCTTTGTCTCTTTCTTATCATCGATACAACTTTTTGTTGTTGTCCTTCGTGTTTTGTTGCAATAAATTCAAGGTACAAACATGTCATTGTTGCATAGTGAGAGAATAGCGGGTGTATCACTCGTCAAGGTTATCTTATGTTTTAAGGTACATAACGAGAATATTTGACTCACTGAATAATGACAAAACGTTAATATCGCCGTTATATGAAAAACAAGATCGTTGCAACATATGTGCGAATCACAACATTTTCAAGGCAACTGTCTTTTTTCCCATCATCGATGCAACATTTTGCTGTTTCTTTCGTCGTTTGTTGCAATAACCCCGCTACAACATATCATTGTTGCATAGTGAGAGAATAATGGGTGTATCAGTTGTCAAGGTTATCTTATGTTTTTAGGTGCACAAAGAGAATATTTGACACACTGCTCTTAAGTACTAACAAAAGAGTGTAAAAGCGTTAGCTCTTCCATTTCACATGTGACACATTCATGTTTCATATTTCAGTAAGATTTTCCTAGAGCTCACTACAATACGGTGAATATATTTGATCGTTCAGTGAAAGAAATCAATCAGTTGCTAAAACATCATTTGTGGATACATCAAATTCATATCAAAGATTAGCATTTCAATACTTCAGACACAGCGTGGCACAGTGAACCAGTGCCTTGTGCTTTTGACATTGTTTTGATATTATGAACTGCCCCTTCGTTATTTGGTGGCCTTTGATGTGGATGCATTCGATAGCCCGTGAATTTCAACCACATGTCAAGTAAACGTTTTATTGCTTCCGTAGCAAGCGTTTTGATGTAAAGTCGAATTGTTGTTAAATTTAGAGCTATCAGTAACAAGCATCTCTCGAATTTAGGTGTTAAGCGGTAGGCAAAAAAAAACACCAATTTCGGCTCATTTGCCAGTGTTGACTTAGTTATGGGAAAGATTTTAATTGTTTAATTTCTCTCCTATTAATGCTTTTGTTAGTATGAAGTTTGTAAATTGAATGAACGGTATGAGCCAGCCGGTTTCCAATGCTGGGTTCACATCATGGCAGAAAATGCATTGACAAATCACATAAGCGTGAATGTTACCAGCCATTAGCAGACAATTGATTTCAATTATCTGCTAATAACTGTTGCAAATGTGATGCTAGTATTGCTGGCTAATGCATTGTCGCAAAAGATTACCAAAGATGTGAACGGATCATAAGGTCTGTATCCTTATTAATCCGGACACCTTCAAATCATTATAACTTTTGAAATATTGCACGTAGGAATGAAAAATTTCACTGCGGTATAGCTGAGAGTCTATGACGAAAAAGACTATGATTGATGTTGACATTTCATGTTTAGTGTTCAAGATGGCGACGAAAGATAAACAAGGGTGCGAGCGAATTTTGTACGGGCGTGCAGCAAATCCTGCTTGTCAATACGGGACCTTGCAAAAACATTGGATTTGCCTAAATCCACTGTTCACGATGTGCTCAAATTATTTTCGGAACGTTTAACGATGGAGAGGAAAGTGACAAAAACATTGGACGCGCTGATCCTGTAATGGACCGAAAGGTGAAAAGGATATAAACCAAATCTCTCGATTCGAACGGTGGCTCGTAAACTAGGGATGTCGCCTGGTTTTGTCCAAAAATCTAAACAACTTTTGGGACTTCAGTCGTATAAAGTAAAAACAGTTCCAAATAGCAACGACAAACAGAACTTGGCAGCAAAATCACGGGCTCGACGTTTGTACTGCAAATATTTGACGAAGTTTTCATGCGTTGTTATGGACGATGAAACTTATTTTCTGGAGGATTTCACGCAGCTTCCAGGGCTGGCTTTTTATTATGCTATGGCCAGAAATGCGACAGCTGAGCATTTCAGAACGAAGAAGGCATCGAAATTTCCCAAAAAATACCTTGTGTGGCAAAAAGAGTAAATCTTTCGTCACTACAGGCACAATCAACAAGGAGATCTATCAGAAAGAGTATCTACAGAAGCGATTGCTACCCTTCATCAAAAGTCGCAAAGAAAAAACCTTTGTTCTGGCCCGATTTGGCATCATGCCACTATGCTAAAACTGTGATGGAGTGGTACCAAGCAAATCAAGTGAACATTGTACCAAAAACCTCAAACCCTCCAAATTGCCCAGAGCTACGACCAATCGAGAGATATTAGGGTCTGATGAAGCGGAATCTTTCTGGAAAGAAGCAAGGAATCAAGGATATCAAACACTTTCAGCAAATTTCGACAAAGACGGCTTCTGCGATTTCTGAAGAGTCTCTATAAACCCTAATGGACGGAGTTAAACGCAAAGTTCGAAAATTGTATGCAAATACCAAATAACTATGTTTTGTCTTCACGAATTGTTCAAACACATCCCATGAATCCAAAATAAACAACTACGACGGAAATATAATGCGAAATTTATGTTTTATTCATGTTTTGAGGTGTCCGGATTATTACGGATACTAAGGCCTGAGACAGAAGCAAATTTAGCCAGTTGTGTGATTTTATGCATCCAGTAGGGCGTAATGGTGAGAAGTTAATTACATTCTTCCAAAGAAGACCGATCGAAGAAAGATCAAAGAAGATTTTTCGAATATACTTAAAATTGCAATGAGATATCGTGTTGGCACGCGTTTATTTCAAGAAAAAGTATGTCAGAGCACTCTCACAATAAAGCCCGCTCTCTTTTAACCGCTATTTCTTCGGGAAAGGTAACACCAATCGACAAAGCAAAACTAAATGCTAATCCTCAGCGACCTGTAATGAATACTCCTAACGGAAAGTTCCTGCAAAGGCAAACATTAAAGTCCAAATGCAATTTTCCCAGACCACTGTTGCTCCGTTACAAATATCTCCATCTTGGAAAATAAATTTAGAAGAGATAGAGGATAAAGTTTCATTGCGTGATATCAGCCCGTTCCCAACCACCGGTTTCCCTTCAGACAGTTGATTACCAGTTTCAGTTGCATACGTACAAGGATCCTCCCACGAGGAGCACCCCCCACCCCACTCCCAACTATCCAGACTTGGATCTGAATAAAATATAAATAAATTACCTCTCGGTTTCGGTTTCGTTAATGTTGTAGAAAATGAATACTTGAGGGGCGAGTGTGTGCTGCACCATTAAGGATTAAGGGGAGCTACATGTTCAAGGAATGTGTGCTGCACTCGGTGAAATGTATTGTGGTACCTCTGGGTTTGCCATCATTCAGAGCTGAAATTCCGAAGCTAGGATAAGGACTTAACCGCAGAGATAAGCTGCAACTCCAACCGCAAGATAGTCGTAAAATTGTTTGTTGGTTCGCCTACCCACAGTTTCCCGCAGCAATGGCGAACAACTTTGTCAATGTTCTTCCAGCATTTTGGCGCAAGCGAATGATCGCCGTGGTTCAATTGAACATCGTTAGATCAGTACATACGTAGACAAAAGGCACTTCCACAAAGTGACCACTGGGCAGGTTTGAATAAATTGAGTATCCTAGTTGATTAATTACATTCGACGTAATCAACAAGCTTACGATTGATTTGCACCGTCATCACCGTCGCCACCAGTCAATCATCGGGAACTGGTACAATGGTGTCACTATTAATCTATTCCTAACCTCCAGGCACGTTTCACCGGTGATTAGCGGTCGACTTCATGTATAATTGATGCACACCGTTTTGGAAAATTGGCCGACTCCATCAATGCAGATGATTGAATTTCAAACACAAGTCCGACTGAATGGCTCCGATTTCGGCAAATAAGCTTCCATTTGGTTGACCATGAAGAATCGGTGGCTTAGATTGCTTTCAACAGCATCCTGCTGGAGTCATCGTAATCCGGCCATTTATAAATTGGTGCTTAGTAGCTGATGAGTGTCGAGGCTAGCCTGATTGATGATGCTCTGTGATTATTGGGATTCGTTCGGATTGCAGCAATAAGCTTGCTCGGTTGTTGGGATTCGTTGTAAGGACATTTGTCAATACGACTGTCTGGAACTTTAATTTTTCAGAATATAAAATCCCTTTTCAAGGTTAAAAAAAAATCTAATTTCCCTTGTGAGTAATGGATTTTTGATCCCAGCTTACATAACGCTCCGTTGTCATGCTTGTGAAAAATAAAACGAAGCACTTCTTAGTAGCTAACGGTTCTGATGGAATGGAAGGAAACCTCTCAGGGGAGCAAAAGTGTAGGAAAGTATGCACTTGAGACGCACAAGTGCACTTTCTGGTGCCTACTGCCCTCTCTCAACTTGCTGGGCTTGATCCTTCTAGTGTTTTAAAACTCGTATCTTCTATTAGGAACGCGCTGGAGATGTCGTCTACATGAAGCGCAAAAAATTACATGCTTGAGAGTTTGAGGTGTTGACTTCTGCTTGAACTTGCGAGGGTTTTGCAGTTTCTTTCGAGGGGAAGCCAAATGTCACAAATGCAGTCATTAATTAACACACCGTGTCGAGGACGTGTCGAAATTAAATAAACGATGGAAGCTGAAATCAAAACCAGGCGGACGCGCCCCAGTTGGTGGCTCAGAATTGAATCTTTCATGAGCCGGAAAATCGGAAGAACGATAATCTATCTTCTTATTTCGAATGCCTCCTGCTGCTGCTGCTGGTGGGTAGTGATGGGAGAATGAAAAACCAAAACGAATTGCTGACTGTTGTTGAGCGATCGATTTGCTGATTGAAATTGCGTAGACTATCTCACATCAGCAAATACAAGGCACAGTTGGATATTTATCAAGAATTGCGCTCTGCTCAATGCCACTGACAAGTGTGTGATGTGTAACTGGAACCGGAGAGCTTTTCACTCAATAGCATGTCAATCCGTGAAGTTAACGGGAAACTTGAAAAGTGCGGTACTTACCACGAATTTTGTCTTTCAACAGAATGGTCAAAACGTTAATTAAAATGCGTTCAAATAAGTATGTTATTAAGAATAGATCGGAATCATTTATTAAAAATCAAAGTTGTGCTCTACCATATGAAAAGATATGTATTGTGATAAGAAAGTAGGCGGCGCAGAGAGCTCGGGAAAGTATTTAGTGAAAAATGACAACTGGTCAGTCGGCGAATGTTTATGTTAGTGAACTATCAATTCTATAAAGTGTGTATTACGTCTAGTTGCATTTTTAAATTTTATTGATGTTTAGATAAAATTAATGTTAAGAAGTGTTCGGTTTCATGGGAGTATAAAACACTTCTGGTCATGATGCTCCTAAGCAATGGAGGTAAGTGTGAATAAAGTGATAGGAAAATAATATTCTGATACATTTAGCGTGAATTATTGAATGCGAACGTAGCACATAATGCCTCCCTTAACAAACTGATCTACATTCTATCTTACAATTGAACGTATACCCATGACGAGAAAAACTTTTCGATTATTATGGGAGGATATGACCCTTAAAAAAATACATATTTTTGTTGTAGGGAAGCGGAACCTATCTTGAGCTCAATAAGCAGACCTCCAGGGGAAATCGGTGAATATGCACTGAATACCGAACACTGAGTACACAAGTTATTCACAATTTGTTCGTCCACTAACCGTTAATCGTTTAACAATACACAAAACATTCGATTCTGATAATTTTCTGCCAATTTAATACGGAAAAGTTGAAACTGCTATGTACCTATATTAATAATATCACGAAAAACATTAATCCCATCTTTGTACATATGTTAATCGTACTGATTTCATCAAGAAAAAAATACAAACAAGTTAACGCTCTTCACTACTACACAGAAAAATATAAACGTCAACAAAACTTTTAAAAGGGCCTATGCTGCTTTAAAAGCATCACTGCTTCTATTGTCGCTCATATACTAAGTCGCATTTGCGATGCGGTAATGGTATTTTGACTGCCCAGTTTGCAACAAGCCTAGTTGTTGCGCATTTTAGCCCACTTTGATTGCGCAGTGTGATTTTATAAGTGCGACAACGCGAATACAAATCCGATCTAACGTTGAATCGTGTCTAGGAGGAAGATCTACATAGTACACATAAAATGTAACACATAGCTTTATCAATCTTCAAGAAAATTTCAATGGGCTGTATAAAATTAAGGCAACTGAGATAACCCACCAGATTGTATTTTGTGGGCAACTTTGGAATTTTGGTATAAATTTAAAACAATGGCGTAATCTTTTCTCGCCGACTTCGTATTGACGCACTTGCTCAAAATTCCACGCGGTGTACCTCTGTTTACCCCATCCTTATGAGAAATTGCATTGCGACATTTGCGAAATCTGTGTCAGAAATCACATCTTTGCGACAGATTTGGAGGATAAAACTTGTATTGACCTTTTTAGTCATAGCTAAAAAGGAACTAAATCGATTTTGTTTGTTGCATTGTGTCCGCTCACGGACACTTGAGTATGTGAATGGCGATCCTTGGCTCAAAGGATCCCAACTGATTGGCCAACTTCTCCCAGGTGAGAAGTTCCACGGGAACAGGAATGAAGCGACAGCGACAGCGACGAGAAAACTCAACTCTTGGAGCCTTGAAAAAGGCTGTTTGTTCTGGCTTTGGAGAAAGAAATGAACGCGGTTGGATAATCTTCCAAATGTGACTTTATTTAGATGTTAACGGTATAACAAACCAAAAAATACTGATACTAAGAACGATATGCAGCTCCTTTTTATAGTTTTCTTCTCACTTCCTTATGCACGCTGATTGGTTCACGCTATGGAGGGGCAACCACGCAGATAGGACGTGATTCGTGATGATCACGCTCAATGCTGCTGATATTGACGTGCTCAAGCGCCAGTGGCGTAACCAGAAAGGGTCAAAGCTTGCTTTTGGTAGGTTTTTAGTGGCACAACACATATAACATTTCGGAAGACCGATTACCCGCGGTCGACTCGGGGTTAGTAAGTCCAAGGATGTAAAGTTCAAGGATGTGGTTAATAACAAAAAACAACTAATAAGACATTATGTTCGCATTGTGCGCGAACACATTGTTTTCCCAAGTTCT
>JASCZW010003860.1:0-66194 GCA_034211315.2 Aedes japonicus
GCGAACAAGCCTTACCTTAATGCCTCTTCTCTCCAGCTATGAGATATCGAGTGCCACTAGGAACTTACTCCAACCGAACCAACGTTAAAAATTTCGTTAAGAATGCACTGTTTGAAATCCAATCTGATTTTCATGTGGCAGCCACTCGTGGGACTTTCCGATCATCCGTTTACGAGCAACATCGGCGTATCGAACGAGTCCTCAAGGGTCAGTTCTTTCCGTTCTAATGACAATGTGTACACAGCGTATGTTTAGTATTTTGTTTATTTTATGTTTCAATAAACGATTTTTTTTTGTCTAGAATTTCATTGTTATTTTCAGCAGTAATTATCAATTAGAAATTTAGTAATCCTTTTTTGGGTGTTCACTAGTTTACTTACACGTATCTCAACATTTTAATGTACATTCCACGTTTATTCCTGCTTTCTCTAACAGACTCCAATCTATAATCAATCTAGCTCATTCAGCAAACTCGCATCACCAATATGAAATTATATATCCGGTTGCATTCACTCGACTATCGAATAGTTTTTTTTTAAATAATAATTTATGGATATGAAATTCTTTCTTTTTTATTTTTATTTTATCAGAGCGAAGAGGTTCAAACAACTAAATGATGTTTCAAGCGACAAAGAACTACGCCGTTGTTTTTTTTTTTTATTAAATTTACATGTTACATATTCTTCATTCTATTTTACACCTCTCCTGCACTAGAGCACGGTGTGTTTTGCTTTTACTGGTTTAAAGTTTTATATGTTTTGCTTACTACTAGCCCAATCTTAGGATTGCATTTATAATAGAATTTATGAAATTTGTTTGGTTTCTTTTTCTGGATTTGCTCCGTACAGGTTTTTGTCCGCGAGTAAATAAAATCAGCCGATCAGATATTATTCCCTTTAGCGAAACGGTTTCTCTTTGTTGAACTACTATCTATACATATGAATTAGCGCATGTTTGGTATGAATTTCAACGAACTATGCTTTGCTACTGACTACTACGAAGGTTGTATTTTTTGTTTTAGTTTCCATCGTTTTTTGCTTTCTTTACATGAATGGTTTGTACTCGACACCCACGGATCATCACTTTGTGTTTGATCCGGGCTTCCAAAAAGAACATCTAGAGACTGGATATGCCCACATACCCCAAGCAGGAGAAAGGAAGCATAGCAGCACTTTGATCACAAATTTTCCATTCGTTTATTGTTGGTTTTGCAAAAAATTTGAATCATTTGTTTCAAGTGTATATTAATAAGGCCTTCTATTTGTTTCTGTCAACAAGTTTTGTTCACATTTTACTTATTATCGCATTTTATTCAATGTATTATGTACAAAAATATTCAAGCTTAAAAATTTGGTGCTGCCTTTGCTTCACTGAATTTGACTTCAAAAACTGGAACCTTGCACAGAAATCACATTACAATGCAAAATTACTAGTGGAAATTAAACAATGTTTAGGTGGACAATTATTCACTAACCAAACCGATTTCTCTTTGGACATTTGATGCTAGTGTATCACGTATGGCCTTGTGTTCCTCGTTCAGCATATCTTGGACGGGAGAACCGTTGGAACTATGTTCGACTGGTGACTCCGCGGGAGGAACATCATCGTCCTCGGCGCGATCCTGTTCAGCGTCCTCCTCCACTCCTACTGGTTCAGTCTTGTTAGCCTCGGTATCTTTCTCGCCGCTCTGTGACTCTTCCTCAGTGTCGATGCCCTCCTCAGGCGTGGATTCTTTTTCTTCTTCAATGCTTTCGTTACTGTCGCGCTGTGTCTGACTTAGTTTGCTGGGGGACTTGCGGAGTCTTGGATCCGTTGCCCGCAATGATTCAGAATTGCCTATACCGTCCCCAGTCGGCCTCAATACTAGGTACAGCAGGATGTCCGAAAGCGAGATGATACCGATAACCTTTTCTTCTTCGTCGACCACGACTAACCTGTGCACCTCGGCCCTTACGATCCGCTCCATGACGGTGTACAGAGTTTCATCGAGCTTGCAACGCTGTACCCCTTCGAACCATGCATTCCGATGCTCATTGGCCGTCTTCAGCGAAACATCCAGATCGTTGTAGGTTTTCTCGGCGGCCAAGTTCTGGAAAAGAGAGATATTTGGGTTATTTTCGACACCAGTTACATAAGGGCAGCTGCGGACTTACAATGACATCAAATTTAGCGTAAATATCCTTCAGGCGCCGCTCGGTATCTACGATAGGCAGCGCCGAAACTCGGCGGTCGACAAATTTATGCAGCGCCGTGATGATGCTGGTATCTTCCGTGGCGACCTCAATGTTGTTGTAGCTGCCGATTCGGATTTCACGAAGCGTCTTCTGCATATACGACGGTTTTGGTAGTTCATTAATCTGCAATTGGACCGGAAATGGAAGCGAGATTCGCATGGGTTAGCATTGCTCTGCTGATAAATGCAATATTGTTATCGTCGAATTATGAATGTTAAATTTGTCGGCAGGGAGTTGTAATGAATGTTTGATAAAGTAAAACAAATGAGTGGAATTCTTAACAATTTAACCTGTTTTTACAGTGTGTCTCACAATAGGTGTCACCTTTTTTCAGTCTTGGTTTATTTCAGCTGGGTAATTTAAACAGCGGAATTGACTATACCCGTTTTGAGTGTATTCTTTTGACAGCTTATTGGTGAAGATAAATAAGCGATTCCGTTTGTTTATATTTATCAGCTACCATGGAAGCCATACGGGAGCAAGTTTTAAAATTACATTTTCAAAAGCTTAGACCGTGTCCGATATACAGGAGCCTTAGGCAGTCCGGAGTGAGTAAACGTTTTGTTTTTCGTACCTTGAAACGGCCCAAAGAAACTACAAGACAAGACAAGAAAAAACGGGTTAACGGGTTGACGGAGCGTCAAAAGCAAGCCAGGGTCCAAAGTAGCAGAAATCTTTTGGTTCGGCACGGTGACTGCGAGATTTTATTTGCGGATGAAAAACTCTTCCTCATAATAGCTCTTCCAGTCATAATCAACAAAATGACCGTGTGTATGGCAATAGTCTTGCCAATATTCCAAGAGATAAACTAGCTTTAGGGCGCTATTCCGTTTCACGAGAACGAAAACTTCCTCTTCTTTTCATAGAACCTAACGTAAACATCAACACTGAATAAAGGGTGTTTCGATCAAAATTTGGTCGACTTAAACTTGACGCAATTCCTTTCATCGTGCATTAAAAAATTTTGCACACCCCTCATTTTGAAGATGTGTGCGTGTAGCATCATGCCTCTATTTTAATTTTGAGATTTGGCAGGTGTTAATTGAAAGACCTGGCAATTCGCATTCGATAAAAAGGAAGCTTAGCTGAATATTTCTCCTGTATTGAATGAAAAAGAAAAGTAATTAGATTTATAATAAAATCTTCGATCGACACACATTATTATTTGACCAAATTTTGATTGGAACACCCTATTACATCGAGCAAGTTTAACCATCTGCACCTCATGCTCAACGCTGTGGGAGTACACCATATTGTTTCAACAAGACTCAGCTCAACTCAATGCAAAGGAGACACAAGCTTGGTGCGCGGATAATTGCCCGATTTCATCACAAGTGCAGAATGGCCTGCATCTTCACCGAATCTTAACCCACTTGATTACTTTGTTTGGGGTTATATGCTTCAAAATATAGGCCCTACGAAAAGGCTTTCTTTATATCGATTCAAGAAACATTTGGTTGACATTTGGGACCAAATTCCTCAGGAAATCATGCGTGCCAGCTGCGATGGGTTTACTGGGCTGCCTAAAAAGTCGCCCCTTTAATTTCCTACATTTTCTATGAGTTTCACTCCTTGAATGACGGCTGTCAAAATTTCAGCCTTTTCTGTCCACGCATTCATTAGTGACAACAGTCAGTGAAAAGAGACCGAACAGCAAGTTTTTTAAAAAATGAAAAAAAATCCGAGTTTCGAGTTTTGATAAAATACTTTTTTTTACGCAAGAAAACGGCTGTCGAAACCAAAACCAAGTTGGATAAGAATTTTCCAGACTGTGCTGCGTCGATTCAAACTGTTCATAAGTGGTTTGCTGATTTTCGTTGTGGCTGTACGGATGTTCTGGACGCCCAAATGAGGTCACTCCTACAGAGAACGTCTAGAAAATTCATGATAGTATTTGAGGATCCAAAAGTGAAATTGAGAGAGCTCGCTCAAACTATAGGCATTTCAATGGAACGAGTTGGCAACATCATGCATTCCGTTTTGGGTATGAAGAAGCCCAAAAACGCATTCATGCTACAATCTCTGAGGAGTATTTGAGTAAATTTACACGCAATCCAAAGGAGTTTGTAAGCCGATTCATAACCATGGATGAAACTTGGATCCATTACTACACATCGAAGTCATCGCAGCAGGCAAAACAGTGGGTTTCACCGGACGAAAGTGCTCCGAAGCGCCCGAAAACGTAACAATCGGCGGGAAAGGTTATGGCCTCTGTGTTTTGCGTTGGGTTTGTTTACTCTTACAAAGTGAGGAGATTTTCCGTTTCACGCTAAGTTGATTATACTCAAATCGAATGATTATACCGAAATCGAAAGGTAAATTAATATTCTTCAAATTGTTTATGTTTGACTTTGTGTCGGCGTGTCCTTCTTTTTCGAGCGAGTAATGATGTTATAACCATAAGGGATTTTTTTTATTATCGTACAGGTTTAGGCCGAAGGGTCTCAGATTGTTACGAAACGCCAATTATAGTTTTCCGATTTTCTCGAACATCACTACACTAACAATTTATTTTCGTAAATTAGCTTGTCTATTAATTACCTAACCATTAATTATACTGGTGGGGACCAGTATCGCATCGCTTCACGGTGTTTCTCTCCGAGGTCTCTACGTTGGAGACGACGAGAAAAACTTTAGTGATCGTCAGTCGGTGCGAATCAAAACAAACCCAAAAAGGAGAGAGTTCCTCTCCCATGTGCGCATCAGTAAACAGAGTGCACACAATAGATCGCTAGAATAACCATACAAGCCACAGTGGTACATGAGCGTCTTCCAATCGGACATTTTTGCCTGTTGATGTGGCGGACTTAGTCCGTTGCTTCGACCTACCCCGCAGTGGGATGTTAGGCAAAAATGTCGTTGGTTCGAATACCACTGTACACATGCCCTTTTCGCTCAATTTTCCTAAAACATCTGTTACATTTCCAAGCCTGCCGCACACTAGCGGAACTATCAAAACTTTCTCTTCATATCTTTCATTCTAGCCAAAAACATTGTTGTTCACTCTTAGTGCCTCATGGTGATGAGCGAACATCTCCTTCTACGTCATTGAGAAATACTTTATACAATTTTTGGGCATGTTATTGGCGAGATCCAGGAGTCACATCACTTCTCCGCTTAGGAACCAAAATTTATCTGTGTTTCAGGTTGTCAGGTTATATCTTTGACAAGTACAAATGTCAAAAGCGGGCCACAAAGTGCCACACATGTTCCGTTATGGTGTCAGATTTTCTACTAAGGCGGGCTTGGCACACTGTTCTTAGCGACTCACCCCTTGGATCAACCTGTTTGTTAGTGACACGTGTCATTGAATACGATGGTAGCTTCTTTAAGTACTAAGGGTCTGTTCATAAATCACGTAGACTCATTTTTAAAAATCTCAGAGCCCATCTCCCCCTCGTAGACTTGTCTCCATACATTTTTTTGTAAAATTTTGTATAGAGCGTAGACTTTGGTCAACCCCTCCCCCTCCCCCAGAAAAATCTACGGGATTTATGAATAGCCCCAAATCAGTTTCGTAACAAAAAAACAACGAATCGATTTGTTAGTCCTACCTTCGATTTCTTAATATAAACGAAACTTAATTTTCAGTGTAACTTCGAAAATTCATAACTCAAGAACGATTCATCGTAGAACAATTTGTTTTTTCTCCAAACGATAAATTTCTCAAAAATTTGGAAAAAATATAAACTTTAAAATAAATTCAGAATTTTCTGAGACATGAAAATTTTGAATTTATTTGTCTTGCTTGTTAATTCATAAGCCTACATTAGTGAAATGTTCGCGAAGGTATTTTTTTTTGGGTTTTGAGTAATACTCGAAAAATTATGGGCTGTCACTCGTGTTCATAAAAAAATGGGGATTTTTTTATTATCGTATAGGTTTGAGCCGAATGGTCTCAGATTGTTACGAAACTTTGTTCACGCGCTGGGTTTATAAATATATGTACAAAAACAATATTAAAAATTTCAGGGTTGCCAGTTTTCCTACAAAATTTTCCACAGAGAAGGAAAATTGTTTGGAAAAGCCGGAAAACCATGAGTCACGAAAAATGTTGAAAAAATATTTTTTGTTTATTAATTCATAAGTGATTTTGGCGATGGTTTTTTTGTTTTAGGGTAATGCTCGAAAATCTATGGGCTGGTCACTCGTTTTCATTCAAAAATAATAAAAAATGCCATTATTTACAGCCTAACTGCTTGAAGTTCTAACAACTCATAACTCACGTACCGATTTCACGAATAACAATCTGATCTTTCATACACTATGATCAAAAAGTACCGAGAATTTGTAATTGAAATGAGTCACTCTCAACCGACCCGGTTATTTTTTTATTTTTCTTAAGTTGGTACATCTCTAACTGACCTTTGAGAACAGAAATTTGAGCGGGATCGAAGCATTAGAGTCGGTAGCACGTTACAGCAGACAAGTTTTCTCTTTTTTGAATTCTGTCATGAATTAAATTTTTGAGCAGAGTTTGTTTAAAATGTTGCGTTTACAGCGAAATTTCTTGTGCGTATTTATTGAAAATGTTGCAAAAAAACCTTTGGAGAATAGAGAACCAGAGCATCCGAGAGTTCAAAAGTGGTCGTGAAGTGGTCGAAGACTTGTCTCGTCCCGAACGCCCTTCAACATCGAAAAACGTGACAATTATAAAGAAAACCTCAAAGATATAGCTAGTGATTTCAACATCTCATATACAGGGCGTCCGAATATTATTCGTACAACACGATGGCCGCGATTTTTTCGACAGATATTTGTTCCCAATCATTTAAAAGAGACGATTGTAGATGTTCTAGTGATTTAAGTGGTGTACTGCAGGCTGTTGACTCCAAGATAGACCATACCAAATAGTCCATCGGATTCAAATCCAGTGAGTTAGAAGGCCATTCATATTTCGTTAAGAAGCTTGGGAAATGCGCTCACAAAGACTTATAGTCTTTTTGTTCCATGAGCCGGCGCCCAGCCTTGTTGAAAAATCCATTCATTTTTGCCGAAATGGTGCGATGTCCAGAAGCTACTGTGTCAGAAAATAGCTTCTGATATACCGCTTGATTCACTTTCACCCCCTTGTCGATGAAGATCAAAGGGGTTTTGCCGGAATGAGTTATTCCAGCCTAAACCATGACAGAAGCGGGATGATGACTCCTTGAAATACTTCCACGATTTTTGGAAGCAGCAGGAAGCAACTGCCGATCATTTTGGTGGTAGTGATGTTGCTCGATTGTGAAAACTTTTTCATCGGTGAACAGCGCTGACCGATAGCGGCCTTCGGATAAGCGGTTCAGGAAAACCTTAGCTTTTCTCAACCGGTTTGCTTTCATGGCGTCATTCGAGTCGTAATTTTTGCACAGTTTATATGACTGAGGCTTCAAATCATCGTGAACCATAGCTTCAACGGAAGACTTTGAAATTTTCAGTGATTTCGCCGACTTTCGGATGGAAATCGAAACGGGTCCCGCGCGACGTTTTTCTTTTCTCCTAACTTAGCATGCCACTTCAAGGAAAGAAATACGAGTTGAATGAGAATATAAAAAAGAATGCGACGAAGGAGCTGAAGGCCATCCTTTCGGCGGTCTTTAAAAAGTGCACGGATGACTGAATCAAGCGTTGGCACATGTTTGTCCCATCCAAAAGGTGTTATTTTAGAGAAGACAGATGTTTAAAATAGTGTTCATACTTTAAGCTACGAGTCTGATTCGTGTGGAAACAGGATTACAAACAGTAAAAAAAAAAATATTGAGTAACAACCTGATATTGATCATTTAAGCACCAAATCCGCAATATCAATTGTTCGACAAATATTGTTCCTCTAAGGCATCGTGTTTCAAAAGATTCAAAAAGCTCAATCTTCAGAGATACTGATAACTTACAACAATTGGATATTATCAATAGCACTAAAACTAGAAATAAGCAGCGGTACTTACATATAAAAACAAAAACCTAAGTATTCTCTTGTGGGTTAATATGTACAGAACATTTCCGGTGAGCGGGTCAATCACCGGCAATCGATGGATTCGATTGTGGATAAGCGTTTTGATGGCATCGTACAACGATGCGTCCGGCCCAATACTAACTAGTTTCTTAACCTCCTCCTGCAGAACACCTGAAATGGGAAAAAACGGATTAACGATCCAAATTGTACAAACTCCTACCAACACGGCATACTTCGCCACGTTTCGAGCTTGTGCTCCTCGAGCTCGTCCATCGATGAATTGGGCGACTTATAGTACATCTTTAGGATTTTGATGAAGTCGGTAATCGTCAGCATGCCGACGAATTCCTGTCGTTTCGAGTCCCAGAGTGGTGCTGCCCGGACGCCATTGTAGACAAGTGCGTAAAATGCCTTCTTGACGAGAAGCTGAGTATCGAATACCACCAACTTGGCCGATGTGGGCACCAAATCATAGCACTTGTGGAATCGGAAGAACTTGACAAAGATCTGTGACTCGTCCTCTTCTGTGGGGATAGATAAAAGGAGCGATTAAATAATGATGTTGCATGCTGTATGATATCTAAGATAGAAAAGAGTTTCTGCCCCGTAAATCCCGCTCCCACCCTGTACCTTTCCTCAGTAGATTTGCTAGCAACCGCTTCCAAGCACTGGACACCGACTCAAATTCTTTGATGCTTTCGAGCGGGTAGGTCTCGGTGTTGAAAAGATCATGATCCCCCGCACCGAGGACCAGCCGGCCGGCGTAGTTCGAATAGAAATGCAACGTTGGCCATGGCTGTCGGTTGGGCCGCTGTTGGCCACCGTACGAGCCATTCGGGCTTTGATTCCTGTGGTAGCTAATTTTCTCAAAGTACGGATTCACATAACACACTGTGTGGCGAAGACGTTGGAGACGATAGACAGAGAAACAGATAAAGACTTTCGAATAGATTCCGCCATGGCTTGTTCGATTGGGGCACTTGCTTTGCGTGTAAGTTATGAAATTTACCGAATGGTTATTGATTGAGCCGAGAAGGTTGTTTTTTGTGACGATGACTGTCTGTATGAACCTGTGTGAAGTGCATATGATCGAAGCGGTCGGTAGATAGAAGTTACTTATGGAGAAAGGAACGGCTCGATAAACAGCACTAAAGATATGTTGATGTTTTATTATCTAAATATTAGTGACAAGTGCTATTTCCGTTGCCGAATCAGAACAATTTTATAGGGTGAAGGATTAGTGGAAATACTTTCAGATCTTGCGCTTGATGCTCTCGGGCTTTGATGCGGCCGAAGCTCGGCTGCATTGTAGACAACAACTACTACAGTTACTGCTGCTGCTTCTGCTGGCGAGACTCGAAAGAGAGCTACTTTCACTACAGTTGTGATAGGCAATGCTTGTGCTTGTTGTGCAGGTAGTCAAGCTATCCGAATGACTTAGACAATAGTGGTGACAGGCGCTGCAACAGCTGGTATGGCTACTACACGTGCTGCACTCGGCATATCTTCCCTTTTCGTTAGTCATCTTTGGGAA
Source organism: Aedes japonicus (assembly GCA_034211315.2). Taxonomy (NCBI): domain Eukaryota; kingdom Metazoa; phylum Arthropoda; class Insecta; order Diptera; family Culicidae; genus Aedes; species Aedes japonicus. Next base: position 9,704 of record JASCZW010003860.1, read on the forward strand.
CTCGAGAATTTTCCGCCGTTCTGCCAATTGATAGGATGGGGGGATAGGTGACACATTTTTGGTGGTTGTAAAACACGATTATATTAGCACGGGTAAAAATTCATTTGGGTGATGATATTCCTTTGTAATCATTAACGATGCTGACGCTGGTGCTAGCGCGGATGCAAATATTTACAGCTGGTTCTACTAATGAGATGGTCTGGTTCGTGGATCCGTAGGTGCAAGATCAACAATAAATAAATCCGGTTTGTCTCTGTCACTCTAGGACCTATTTTTAACTCCCGTGTAAATTGCTAGCTCTAATTAATTCAGGATGCCTAGATTGGCGCGAGCTGGGTTAGATTGATTAGCAGTTCCATCAGCTGGCGTTTCGAGGGTTGTACTGTTGTCTGCGGTGTTATTTATCTTGAGTTTATGAATAGAATCCTTTCGAGGAACTTGCACTTGTAGGTGAATATTACTTGCATATAGACTTTTGCCAGACAAGTTGACAAGATTGACTCAGTATTGAAAAGGGTAAATGTCAACTTTGGTTTTTGTCACTACTTTTTGTCTTCACATGTTAAAGGCGTTTAGATGATTCCGTAATTTTCCGAACTGCAATCTCAATGAAATATACGCACTAAGAAAGGCGACTGATAACGAGTTGTCTATAATAGAACAGTTGGTTGACAGCGTCTATCGGTATAGGTCTAGAGCAACTGACACTGGCAGTTAGTTGGCCGGTGTTAGAAGTTAACAAGCTGTAAACATTGCGGTGCCAGCAAATGACGACATCAGTACAGCATTGAAGTTTGATTAATTTTCAATAAATCGAAGGACTCAATTTTAAATTAATACTTGTGTTATTTTTTTCCTATTCTAATAGTTCAATTAATCATACCTTTAATACCCAGCATTATCAAATCATAACACGAAATCCGGGCCAATGTGCCCACCTTATTCGTTACAAAATATTAACATCCATGGAAAGTTAATGATTTAGTTTCTGTCAAGTTTTTTTACTTCTACATTGATTATTGTTTTACACGTAAGCCTTTGTAAATTCAAATCAAAATATGAAATTGAAGTCAAATGGCATTTCTTCGCAACTTTCCATGGAAAATGTTCTTGTCCAAAATCCCACGTAAAATGCCATATGTTAAAACGCATGGCCACGCACCCGAAAATAATAATGCAAAAAAAAAAACAATTCAAGAAACCTAAGAATTCCTTTCTTTTGTTCCTTTATCAGATAACTAAATAAAAGCGTAAAAACTTTGCTCAAACTGTGCCGAAAATGATGCTAAAATATTCGTTATCGTCAAGAACATTGTGTAGTTCAATAAAGAAACAAAATGTATATTTCAATAATGATTAAAATGGTTTTCAAAGGTGCATTGTAAAAAAACGTTGTGGGAAAAACATATAACTTTTTTGTTTTTCATTTCTTCAGGATCAGTCATCCGTCAGTTTTAAATAAACATTATATTTGTATAAACAATGTTAAAATATTCAGAATATATTGTAAAATATAAAGGGATACCTTTTTTAAAAAATAGTAAAAGTTTTTTTACAGTGTCAATTTTATTTACAGAATAGTCAAATTATTATCTATGACTTTGCCAAAGACAGCATACCAATCAAAATAACCGTTGTGGTTCACAATTTTCTTTAACCTTCCTAAGATATTAGGGTCAATTCTGACCCATGGCGCAACTTCAATGTACGCTATCTTTTTTATTACTAAGCGAATCGGGCTGAAATTTTCTGACTGATATATTACGGAATTCTTCATTTTTGCACAAACATTTTTTTAATCAGTTTTAGATGGTTGTACAAAAATAGTGACACATAGACATTAGGTCAATATTGACCCGAACTCAACCCTTCGTAGAATTTAGAAATTTTAACTTAGAGTCAATATGTATGCGCCATCTGAAAGGTTCTGATCACACAAATGCATTGGAACAAAAAAGAACATTGTCCAGTTGTAAACCAGTTCTGTTAACAGAAATCTGCTACAAAAGGAAAGGATGTTTTAGTTTGGCCGTGTTAGCAGAAATGCAAAGTTGTTTTTAATATAACATGTAGTCCATTGACATAATCAGATTAATCGCAGATTTTGTCTCAGAGATGGCGCTGCATCCTTTGTCAAATGAAGCTTTAGAGAGTTGCCGTCTTGGGTAAAGTTGTTGAGAATGTAAATGTAGTCACTAAGCATTATCAGATTAGTTCCGAATTAGCGCTGCAAAGATGGTGCTGCAGTCTAGCTTTGCCAAATAAGGCTTTAGAGAGTTTCCGCCTTGAACAAAGTTGTTGAGAATGTAAAATTAAGACATTTGAAATAATCACATTAGTTCTAGATCGTACCGCAGAAATCTTTGCCAATCCACAATGTTTGTGGCATTGCGAATCTATGAAAATCTCACCAGACGACAAATGACATATTGAGAAACTTTGCCGAAAGCGACAACTCTCTAGAGCCTCATTTGGCAAAGATAGACTGCAGCGCCATCGCAAAGGGATGACAATATCTGGAACTAATATTATAATGTCAAAAGACGACAAATGACATACTGAGAAACTTTGCCGAAGACGAAAACTTTCTTGCGCTTCATTTGGCAGAGATAGACTGCCGCGCCATCTTTGCAGCTAAATCGGGAACTAATATGACAACATTAAAAGACTAAAAATGACATACTTAGAAACTTGGCCGAAGACGGCAACTCTCTACATCTAGGCTGGAATGATCTGTATGCAATTCTCTTCACACATCGAAATCAAAACCTCCTTCCCTTTGTAGCAGATTCCCGGTGTTACTGGAACTAGGTTTCTCGCCACCAATGCATTTTTGAGACCATAAATTTCCAACTGGGGCATAAATATTGAACCTAGGTTGAAATTTCATAATTCTAGAAAAGGATGAAATCCGGCTCAATATTGATCCTAATGTCTTATGTGTCCGTTTTTCTTAATACCCGAGTAAGATTACCCATATACAACTTTTTTTACACAGACCAAAATGAGGATTTATATAACATCGACATCTGTCATAGGAAAAGCTTTTTCTAGTGAAATTTAAAGGAATTTGCTCGCGTCTACTAGTGGTAGTTTGGCGGTATCGATATTGAAAACATTGGGGCCATTTATAGAAGTCGAGTCGACCTAGATGTCAGATGTCGAGATCGACGAAATTTTGTCGAGTTGGCCGACTGATGAGCTTTTGAAATTAATCTAAGACTCTGATTTTTTTTTCTAAGGTGCTTCTGAGCGCGTCCTTTTAGTACGTTTATGGAATTTGGAAAATTACCCTCGAGTTAAATGGTTGATCAAAACAATCTTAACTTTCTAGCAGTATAAAAATAAACTACGTAGAGTTTAGGCACATCCAAGAAAGTGCAAAAGGAGACATCCCAGAGCTTCAGGAAGATCCATTCAAGAAGTTCTGGAAGAGATTTCCTTGGAAAAAAACTTCTCCCAAGGTAATGCAAAAGCTTCTCGGATGTATAGGAAGCCTTTCTTAGTAGTTCAAGAAGGAATATTCCAAGGTTTTCAGGATCAAACACCTGCGAACTTCATGATCATACTTACTAGAAGTTCAGGAGAGAACTTCCCCAAAAATCAGACGAGGATTTTTCAGAGCTTCAGGAAGCAGTTTAGGGAAGAGGACTTCTTAGAAGTGTGGAACTTCAGGAAGCAGTTTAGGGAAGAGGACTTCTTAGAAGTGTGGAACCACTCTCGAAATTCAGGACGAAACTAACCAGCGAGGGCACTACTATAGTTTCTCATAAAAGCATAAACAAATTTCCACAAAGCTCAGGACGATGCGTCCTAGAAATTCAGAAGTGAATTTCTCTGAAGTTCAGGAATGGACTTCCCAGAAGCTCTGAAAGCAACTTTCCAAAAATTGATTTGGAACTTTCCAAGACCTTTCCAAACAACAGAAAGAATGCAAATGGGGTACTTCCTTTTATTTTTAAGCAAGAATTTCTCAGAAATTCAGGAACAAACTTCCCCGAAGTTCAGAAAAGGACTTCTCAGAAGTTTAGGAAGAAAATTCCAACAAATTTAAGTAAATTTTTCTAGAAATTATGGAGATTTTCCCGAAGTTTCAATTGATTTTTCGTCGGAGTTCAGGTGGAGTCTTCCGATGAAGTTCTGAAGGAAACTTCACAATGGAAATACCCAGAAGAGCTTTCCTGAAGTTCAAAATCGAACATCTAGAATTTCAGAACTAGGCTTTCTCGAAGCTCAGGAATTACCAGAAGTACAGGTAGATACTTCTCAGAAGAACAAGAAGAAACTTTCCAGAAGTATAGGGGGTACTTCCTAGTAGTTCAAGCAGGAATTTCTCAGAAATTCAGGAACAAATTGCCCCGAAGTTCAGGGAAAACTTCCCTTCAGTTCAGAAGAGCACTTCTCAGCAGTGATGTCCATATCCTCAGTGTGGTAGAGAGATTTTAATTTTTCCACGCACTCTTCCTACCTCAACGAGAGCTCTTCTCTCTTGTTTATATTCACCCCCGTATTTGCATGCGGGTAGCACATGCGAGTGGAAAAAAATGGTGTTTATTCACACTACACTCTATCGTTCTAGAGTGAGAAGAAGAGCTCTTAAATTCACAGAAGCGAATGCAACTAAATTCCCTGACGCGTGCGCCCCAGTGAGCTCACTGGCTTGGGTTCTTCTGCTAATATACAGCAGTGATTGCAAATTCACTTTGACGCTACATAACAAAGTAAGAAAGAAGAATGTTTCTTCCCGCTTCCATTTTTCGGACATTTTCTGCAACTCCGACGACGTTACAATCACACCTGCGAATCACAGAAAGAACACTGGCGCGTCCTCGCACAAGTGTACGCGGCAATGAGAGCACGAGAGCACGTGGGCGAAGGCAGATGAGAGCACGTGAGAGCGGTCGTTTAGAGAGAGAGAGAGAGAGAGAGAGAGAGAGAGTGATTCACTCACTCCAAGCAATCTCATCACAGGCGCACACTTTCACTCTGTCGATTTATCACCGAATAAAAGAGCATTTTGCTTTATCTACGGAGAGTTATGGTTGTATCCTCTATGAAGGTACAAATCTCGTAACATTAGTCCGGAATGCCATCTCTGGCTGTCACATCAATGTTCAAAAGTGCCTGAACCAAATGGACAGCTTGTAATCATCAATTGAAGATACGATGGAGGATCATTGCCCTGATATTACCAAATGTAGCTTGTAGTAAAATGTTTCTTGTCTTCTATAACCAAACATGATGGAATTGAGTAAGAAGTAAAAACTCAACCGGGAATTGACATATGCATCCGTCGAACCATTCTGAACGGCCGTTGTGAGAATATCACCATGAAAATCTCACTTGCGCATAGCATGTTACCAATAACTAATGCTTTCCCTTCTTTCTCCTGTTTTCTTCCCTATCCTATGGCATTGTGCATAGGCTATACACCAACAGGAGCAATAAGTAAAGAACGGTATATAACCCTAACCAATTTTACTTTCAGCCAAATTTTCTAACACAATGTAAGTAATCATATGACCACTACAAAATATACTAAACATCCATGACATAATATATAATGGGGAAAGGAAGGGACCATCAGGGTACCCAAGTGAAACGATTTGGATAGGGAGCATGGGACTGCCTTCTCCCTATTATTAACAATTCGCGGAACGAAGGCGGGCTTTCCGACCCCATCTATTGGGTTTATTCTGTCAATCGAGGGTTCGATTCTAGTGCGGTGGATGTGAACTTGCTTTTGGAAGGAGATTCTCTTTCCTAAATTCTTGAGTTTCACGTAAGTGTCTCTGCTTACGGGCCCGTCCAAACGTTTTTGGCCCTTCATACAGGAGCTTGATGATCACAGACAACAATAGAGTGGTCAAATCGTTTTTCAGATTATTCCACTGCTATGGAAAGTTTCCTTGCTACAATAGATGGTAGTATTTGATCGTCATCATGAACAGTTAGTTTACAACGTGTGACTATTTTCTGCATATCTAAGCTACATAACTCAGTTTTTCGGTTCAGTTTAACCAGCGAAGCCACGGCGACTAAAAAGTTAAGAAAACCGATAATTACGCGGCGGTGAATAACCTTAAATTTATTTATACTGTCTCTATTGCTTTGGAATAAATCGATCATCATAATAGCATCATGATTCTGTCGAGCATCGCTGGATTATTAACATATTTGGTACACAAACCGAATGAAGTAACAGTACATCCCGTAACCCTGTACCGATTTTCAATGATCACAATGATCACAATGAGATCAATAATAATCGACTTGTTAAAATAAGCCTTCGAACAAATTGGATAACAGACATTGGCTTTTAAAAATTAAGCTTATTTAACTGCTTTATTCATAGATTCGAGCCAAGCTCACAATACATTTGAACCATTCAAGAAAGAACCGGGTACTTTGAAGAAAATCGGTTGAAATATATCTCATAATTTTGACGACCATTAGTGCCATTCGCAATAGTCTAACTTTGTACGGAGATTACAGTATTGGTCTTGCTTTATAAAACCTTTACCAACTGGCCAAGGTTCCTTCCATTACACAGAAAAAATAATTAATTTTAACTGGTGCGCTAAATTTCCCCTCGTTTAATATTAAGCCAGAGGGAGCGTAAACAACGAAATTGCTTGCAATCTATCATGCGCCATACAACAATGTTTGCAATCTTTGATACAAAAGACTACAGTCAGGTGTTATCTGGCTTAAATTTACATGAAATATCGTATAATTTTTTGTCAAATCTAACATTCCCTTTATGTGCATTAGATAACGCAGAAAATTACATGCTTTTTTTTCAAACTGTGCACTGGAACTATTTGAAAATTGTAAATTTCGCTAAGGCTTACTCGACGTTATATGGTACTGACCAACTACACGTTTGAAACTAGTTTTTCGAGAGGTGTATCAACGAAAGCTACAGGCCTTAATTCCAGAGGACAGTCCACAAATTTTAAACGTTTTGACTGATCACATTTGCATTAGTCCACGGTAAACATATAAACTGCAGCATGAATAATACATAATCAAAACATTAGTTTTACCAAACGCGTAAACGAAATTGTTTGCAATCTTTCATACAGCATATAACATTATTTGCAATCTTCCATACAACATTCGATTTCTGATTTCTGGCATATATTTACTTTAAAGATCCCATTATGTTATGCCAAATCTAGCATTCTCTTTAAGTGCATTAGATAACGCAGAAAATTTAACGTTTCTTTCTATCTGTGCACGTAATTTAAATAAAACGGTTGAAATATTTTCTGAATTTTGACCAACATAAGTGCCATTTGCAATATTTTAATTTTGTACCGTTTTGGTCTTGCTTTGTGAAACCTTTACCGACTGGACAAGGTTGCTTTCATTACTGAAACTATTTGAAAATTGTATATTTCCCCAAGGCTTACTCAGCGTTATGTGGAACTTAACCTACTGCATCTTTGATATAAGTTTTTCGAGAGACGTATCAAATAAAACTACAGCCTTTTATTCCACAAATTTTAAACGTTTTGACTGATCACATTTACATAAGTCTACGGTAAAAAATTAGTGGTCGGTTATTTCGGAGATTTAACCGCAAGGTTCACGTAGGACCGCGTTGGTTTAATAATGGTATCATCTACACTCAGCTAAATTAACCTGCGATATTCATAAGATTAAATTATGCTTATTCGCCATATAAAAAATCAGTATGAAATCCATAAATTTGCCTTATGAATTTATTTTGGTTCATCTCACGTGGTATACACTAGTGTTGATAGCAAAGCCCTCAATGAAGAGAGGCACGAACATACAGTACGAAGCAAAATTCTCAAGAGGGGACGGACCTCAGTTATAAAATCAAACCCCGGCTACATTGGCTATTTCTGTATTCATCATGGAATGAAACTAAATGAAATACAAAAAAGAAGACAATTTGAACCACTTGTTACCCGGTTTTGAGGTTCCGGATAGCGAAAAACATATTTTCAACCTGTTCATACGGCGATTTTTATAGGGCCAAAAGTATGTCATTTTTAAGTAAAATATTGAAAAACTTAAACTAATAATACTAAATTTTTACTTCAATGCAGACATTTTGTAATTTTTTTTTAATCAAATGGTGAATGAATGAAGTCATTGTGTTCAGTCGAGAGTTATTAACGTTCAAAAACCTTTCACTTTAGCGTAACGCTCTCATTTTTAAGAATTTTTAAATAACACTCAGAATAGAAACGAGAAACGTAGTCCTACGTTAAACATAAACTGCAGCATGAATAAACGCCTTACACATCAATACCTGTACCTCATCGCAGCTTGAAAAAGGTTCAAAAGTCACACATTAACAGCTGGCTATCTTGGCATCTAACGCTTCGACAATTAACTTCTGTAGATCGGGTCAAACTGCTCTACAGTAAACATACGCAACCGATGCTGAACAAGGAAACTGCCAACTCCTGTGGCTCGACTGTAATTACTCACTCAGCGTAGAAATAGTTATCCCATTCGCACTATTAGCTGCTGTATACCGGCCGTGACCCTTGCGCGACACCGATCAGCTGCCGGAATCAATCACACTGGCGACGGGTCAAAAATGTGTTGTTGACCAGACCAGATAAATGATACACCTTTTGTCTGGTGGTTTCATCAGCTCAGAGAAATAAACCGATCAGCACGAATCAAAATATAACCGTCCATGAGGGTAAAATTACCGTACAATCTTTGAATTAGAGCAGCAGTTATGCCACTTTTAAAGTTGCACTTAATTGTGTTAAAGCCAAAAGCCAAAACATTCAGAGTTAGAATCAGTCGCACGCTAATTTAGCCCGTCGCTTGGCGTCAATTTTTGCGTTTCATTGGACGACGTCATTGGCACTAGAGACATCTGTATCATCATGGCGTGGGTGGCGGACCATTGTGACCAGTACCGAGCCGCATTTCTCCCACGAGAAAAAAAGATGTGGACACTCTTCTTAGACAGGGGGTGTGTTAACAGTTTAATAATATTCAAGTACGTTTTATTTTTAGGTCGTTTGAAAAAGTCATCTATTTGAAAACGCCACAGCGCCAGCATCTTCGAATGCACAAAGTAGAATATTTTCACCCAGCGCAATCCGGCGTTTAGATTGCTTTCTCTCATTCAACGCCAGAGTTAGCACTACTACGGAACTACGTCACAATAATTTGAAATGTATCCAATCGACACCGTAGCGATTTGTGATATAAACTTATTTCATTCAAACATATTTACGGAAAAAATTACGCGACGCGGCGACGTTGCAATTGTTTAGCGCGTATAAAATGAAATTCCAACCACAGGAAAAAACCACTACGCCAAAGACAAGTTCACTGCCACTGTCGACGAGCCGCGGCTTTTCTCTCGAAACGGTTTTCCGTCCCCGCCAAAGTCAAAGTCAAACTGAACATAATCTCTGGCGAGGTGGCGAATTTTCAGCTGACGCCTCGTCTCGTCGGAAAACACGACACCCCGTTCGACTTCCCATCCCCTAATCGTGACGGTAGAAATAAACGCTGGCTGGCGCTGCTGCTGCCGGCCATCATCATTTACTATTTGCTCACTAGTGGTGACAATGGCTGTTGAGCGGCGCGCGCGATCCCATACCTATCCATATCTACTCACACCGAGTTGCGAGGAAATTTGGCGAAGACCGCGCGCATGGGTGAAAAATGGATGACTAGATTTTCCGCCCAGCTGTGCATGGATGCGAGTGTGCGGGTGTGTGTGTGGGGGTTGATATATTTTCACGGTCGATTAAACCAACTCAGTTATGATTTTCGTCAACTAAAATCACAAGTACATTACAAGTAATTTAGTACGTTCTTAGGAGAAAAGAAAAGAGAAGAATGTAAATCCTAAATTCGCTTCATTATATTCAAGCAAATTTCAAACGAAAAGCAATGACACTTTCGCTTAGTAATACCCAGTGTACAAAATTCACAATTGAATAGAAATGTCCTTCCAATTCTCCTTTGCCTCCTTTCGAGAGGCAATGGGAGACGTCCTAGGTAAAATGATCTAAGAATATATGCGTGAGTATGTTGTTTTGTATTCCTTATCAAACATAATTAAAAGTCTCATGATTCAACGTAGGATAAATATAGGAGCAATGGGATTAATATGGAAACAGCTACCCTACATGATCCACATTTAAAGTGAAAGATGAATTGGTTTGCGGTAGTCGATACTCATACATCAGAGCCACAGACTTGTAGCGAGCCAAGATGAGAATGATTCTCAATATCCAAAAACAGAGACCGCGCAAGCGCCGATGACAATGTGTTAAATACATTCCCATCTAGGTTATAACTGGGGAAAATTAAAACGATAGTATTGATATATGTGTACGTGAAATAACGTAGAAAACATTCTAACAAAGGGAGAAGGGGGATACTGGTTACTGAGAATATGTTTTTAAAATAATCATTCAAAGATCATTTAAAGTATTTTCCGATTAACGGTGGTATAATAAACACCTTGGCATGTTTGAATAAAACACAGTTTAAGGTTAAAAAAATAAAACAAGCAAAAGATGCTCGTTCTGAATACATAAGTTAATATTTACTGGCACAAACATGAGGTAGAAAGTCATGACCGCAAGGTGACATTTTTGATCTCACCACTAATGACGACGCACATTCCATTCCATACAAAAGGCGGAAAAAAGTCTTAAAATGGATTTTTGGTAGCTGGGATATATGTTTTCAAGTAATTTTGGATCGCTGATTTCAACTTTGGTATCTACATTATCACTACCAAGATATGATCACTTAATGATCTCCTAGAATATCGTGAACATCAGTTAAATGGTAAATTCATTAGTTTCGTTCGTAAGCAATACAATTTTTCTCAAAATCATTTGTACATAAAATGTTAGAAGAAAGCGATGTAGAGAACAGTTTACGACGCTGAGTGGCCATTGCATGGTCTTCCGGAAATCCCGGAACATCCGTCAAAATTGATAATTCAGCCATTCTTTTTGGTAAAGATGAATGAATTGGTTTTAAGAATTTCTAATTTAGAATTAGAATAGAACTTTTGGTAAAAATATATAAGACACAAATTTTTTATTTTGTCATTAGGGTGACTTATTTTGAGATAGGGTGGTAAAAAAAAAACGTTATTATCTATATAAATAAAAATGAGTTGGGGTTTCCTTTGTCACGATTTAACTCGCGAGCGGAAGGACCGTTTGGCAAGATTTTTGTTGGATTCGTCTTGGACATTCGTTCTTATGATGGTTTGAAACCCCTCCCTTCCCTGGAAAGCGGGGCTCCCATACAAGTGAAGCACAAATTTCTGCATAACTCGAGAACTGATCAAGCAAAGGAACCCAAATTTAGCATGCGGCAGTTTTTGGAGGCGAGCAATGTTTCTATGGTAGTCAGAGACCCCCTCCCTACTCTAGAAAGGGAGGCTATCGTACAAATGAAACAGAAGTTTCTGCATATCTCAAGAACTAATCAAGCAAATAGAACCAAATTTGGCATGTGGGGTTTTCTGGAGGAGAAAAATGTTTTTATGTTGGTTTGAGACCCTCCCTCTCCTAAAAGGGGTGCTGCCATACAAATGAAACTGTAATTTCTTCATAACTCTAGATCTAATAAAGCAAATGGAATAAAATTTGGCATGCGGGATTTTAAAGGCAATAAATGTTTCTAAGGTAAATCGAGACCCCTCCGCCCTCTGTAAGAGGGAGGCTCTCATACAAATGAAACACAAATTTGTGCATAACTCGAGAACTAATCAAGCATATGGAACCCAATTTGGCATGTGGAGGTTTGAGACTCCTCCGCCATCTGGAAGAGGGCGGGAGGGGGGTTTCCATACAAATGAAACAGAAATTTCTGAATAACTCGAGAACTTATCAGGTTAATGGAACCAAATTTGGCATGTGGAGGTTTTCGAAGCAAGAAATATTTCTAAGTTGACTCGAGGCCCTCCCTTCTCTGAAAGGAGGGCTCATATAAAGATGAAACACAAATTTCTGAATAACTCGTGAACTTATTAAGTTAATGGAACCAAATTTGGCATGTGGAGGTTTTTGAAGGCAAGGAATGTTTCTATTGTGGTTTGAAACTCCTCCGCTCACTGAAAGAGGGGTCTCTTATACAAATAAAACACGAATTTCAGCATAACTCGAGAACAAATCCATCAAATGGAATTAAATTTGGCATGTGGAGGTTTTTGGAGGGTAGATTTCTATATACATAAAAATGAATTTCTGTCTGTCTGTCCCTTATAGATTCGGAAATTTCTGAACCAACCAACGTGAAAATTTATATGAAGGGGTTTTTGGGGCTGAGGAAGGTTCTTATGATTGTTTGAGACCCCTACTCTCTCAGGAAGGGGGGCTCTGATACATATGAGACACAAATTTCTCCATAACTCGAGAACTAATCAAGCAAATCGAATCAAATTTGGCATGTGGGGGGTTTTGAAGGCAAGAATGTTTCTATGAGGTGGTCAAGACCCCTTCTCTTTTTGAAAGGGCGAGAGGTTCAAACAAATGAAACTCAAATTTTTATTATAATCGAAATGATGGTTCGAGAACTAATCAAGCAAATGGAACCAAATTTGGCATGTGGGGGATTTTGAAGGCAATCATTGTATGGTGGTTTGAGAAACCACCCCCTCTGCAAGGGAGGGCTCCCATACAAATGAAAAACAAATTTCTACCAAAAATGAGTATTATCCAGGATAGAAAACGTGTATTTCTCGGGTAAGAAGCATGTTTTGATAGAAGTTTGAACCCCTGCTTATTCAAAAAAAAAAAAATCATTCCGAAAAAAAACCATAAAAGTGCCAGTTACATTAAATTTTTCTTCATTTAGTTGCAAGCGTAGCAGCGCACGCACCGGTTTCAGCTAGTAGAAAATATATATTTATCAAAAAATTATAACTTTTAGACCACATTAAATTTTTGTATGATTCTACCCTCTCCGTCAGCTGTATGACTTATTCGCGCAGCAAATACAAGCTCTTTGGTTTAATAATTAGTTAAGAGCTAATCTCACAAAGTTCGTCAACACAATTTTTTGGTTCTTCTGATTTTTGTGTGTCTGGCACTAGACCTAATAATAACCAGAATAATAATAATCACAATAGAAATACATCATAAGACGCAATAATAACCACAATAATGCCAGTAAAAGTCAGCAGTTGCCTAGTTACTTTAAACTTTACACTTTCACTACCTGATACTACATTCTTCGGACAGGAAATCATCTAATTCTGTTAAGATGCATTGCGAATACGGATTGAATCCATCCATATAGAGACCGTCTTTGTAAAGACTGTCCACGTTAAATTTCGTACACTTTTCTTTCAGTGTAGATTTTAAATTATTTCACGGATTGCTGAACCGTTTCACTTATATGACAGCTGAAACTTTATTTCGTGGTATAACATGTTTACACTCTTGTTATATTCAATAAAATGGCGTCGAATCAAGTGGAAGTGCGCAAAGGCATTTTGTACGAACGGCAGCAAAATCCAAATTATCGGTACGTGGTCTTGCCAAGAAACTAAAACTACCAAAAAGTACCGTGTTTTGTGTTTGCAAATCATTTGACCAGCCCTTGGCTGTGGATTGGTAGGTTGGAAGTGGAACAAATCGGAAAGCATGCTCCCGAAAAATTGACAAGAAGATGATAGCTATTACTGAGAAAAATTCCAATCTTTCTGTGCGAAATGTGGCTTGCAAAGAAATCAAAATCATACGTACAAAAAGTGAAGCAGAGGCAAAGACTGCAGGCATACAAAGTGAAAAAAAAGTACCCTACTGTGCTAAGGAGCTTTGTCCAATTTGTTAGCGAGAAATTTCTTGTATCATAATGGATGACGAAACATACGTACTCGAAGACTTTAAACAGTATCCGGGTCTGGTTTTTATACCGCAATGCAAAGGAACGCCGTTGCCGCGCATTTCCGGACAAAGAAGGTGTAAATCCTGAAGAAGTGTTTGATTTCGCAGACCATATGTACTTGTGGTCGAAAATCGAAAAGTTTCGTCTACCGGCACTTTCAATAAGGATGTGTACGAGAAAGAAGGTATGTAAAAGTGGTTGCTACCGTTTATCAGAAGCCACGAGTCTCCAGCTCTGTTTTGGCCTCTTGTCACTAAACAAAATCCTGGAATGGTAAAAGGTACAAGAGGTCAAATACGTGCCAAAACAGTCAAACGACCAAACTGTCTAGAACTACACCTTATAGAGAAGTACTGGGCTCTAGTTGAGCAGAAACTCTTCGAAACTAAGAGGAAAACAAATGGTACTGATGATTTCAAGAAAATATTCAGAATCGTCACCTTGGCAGTATATGAGGATACCGTACGGATCCTGATGGCGGGTGTACCACAGAATTTTAGAGAATTTTACAGAAAGAAGGATTAACATCTTAATCAGCTGTTTCTAATGTAGATATAAGCGGATTTCAAACAAATCCCTGGGCTCAAGTTCAACAAGCTTCCTGCTCGTGGCAAGGTTCCTGGCAGATTCAGGTTTAAAAATTATGAGTTCAGAAACGTATTATTTTGTTAACTGTGTTCAAAATTCCCACCTCGATTCACCCATCTATAAAAAAAATATTGCTTTCCACTTCGAAATGACCGCGAGCAATCGGTTTCATGCCTTTAACTTAGTTTTTGATTTTTTTAAATGTATATTTAAAAAGATGTGTCGATTGAGCCTGAACAAATATAAAAACTTTATAAAAGTTATTAAGGTTTATAAATGCTCCGTAAATTTCACCAAATACTGCTGTCGAAAAAACTAGCCGTAAATGTATATAAAATGAATGAATGACTAAAACCATCCGAGAACACTAGGACGAACAAAGTTCATAACCATTTTTATAATCATCGTATTCATCATTTGAATAAAGCTCCGATTTTGTTGTGGTTTGTCAAGAGGTAATTAAGCCATTTCCACCAGCTTAAAATAGATTTGCTGAAAACGTAACATACAGACATAGGTTTCTCAACGAGAAATAACACAAACCAGTTTCGCTTTGCTGATTAGAGTCTCCATGTGAGACAGTTCAGAAAAATTATTGTCATTATCGAAAATATAGCACCCAAGCTATCGAATTCGCAGAGGATGGGAATTTTCCATTGGTTTTTAAAGAGGCTTCATGGGAGTCATATTGTGAGACTATTTCTACTTTTATGTTACAGTTACAATTCTAATTTGAGTTTCTTTGGCATGTTTTGTGCGTTTCTCTTCTAGCAAGAGCTTTAAACGTCTTCAGTCGAAATTTTGGTCAAATAAACGTTAATTCTTTATATAATCTTTTACTATGGGCTTCGCGCGAGACCAAAATCCATAAACCTCTAGAACATCAACCGTTAACGATCAACACGTCATGAATCGTATCATAGTTTACTCCTAAAGTTTGTCTATGTTTAATAATAATTCGCTAATGATAGTTTAATAGCTGTTTCGCATTGAACCGTTATGCCTTTAAGCTATTTTTTTAAAATTATTCTCTTAAAACGAATGATATAAAATCAAATTTTGAGCAAAGCTGAGATTGATAATTGATTTCAATACAAAAATAAGTTGATCAAGACACAAAATTTAATTTTTATTTCTCTGTACAAGTTTTATTAATTATATTTTGAGAGCTTCTTCTTTGCTTATCAAAATGCATTTTTTTGTGAAACAATGTTTTTCAATATTCATTCAATACTCAGATATTTTCATTATTTATTTTGATTAATGTCTAATAAATTGTTCAATGAAATCAAACAATGGCTTTACTTTAGAAATTTTTTTTTTTTTTTTTGGAAACACATTTACGAGCGTATTAGTTCCATTATTGTTGTATCATTGCTAATTGTGGCAAAATCGTAACCCTGGACCATAATGGGTCTTAACGAAAGGTAAATGCAAATTTTAGGGTACTCCCTTTTCTACACTTCCAAGTTCATTGTTTTATCCGTCGCAAGAACTCTGGTTTTCTTGGCAAAAATCATACCTTGTCAAATCATTAATCTTTTTCGCGAAATTATCCGCGAAAATTAATCATAATTTTTTAATTGAACATTTCAATCCCATAGCTCAGCCGGTAAAGGCGCAGCTCTAAAGAAACACCATGCTGGAGATGGCTGGGTTCGATTCCCGGTCTGGTCTAGGATTTTTTCGTTAAGGCATATGATAAGATTGTACTTGCCAAACAATCATACTAATGCAAAAATGGTACCTGGAATCGAAGGTTCTCAATTAATAACTGTGGAAGTGAATTTAGACCACTAAGTTGAGAGCAAGCAATAAGCAAATTGTGAAAGCAATAAGCTTGAAATGCAAAATAAGAAGAAGAAAATGTAAGTTAATCAAATTACAATCATAGATTCATGTTAGTCAAAAATACATTTATAGGTTTCATGAATTCAATCTTTGCACTTCTAGTATTTGTATTTGGAGGGTTCTTAAATTGGCCAACAACCTGCTTCCGAGATCCACTACTCAAATTTCCACATAACAAACACACTCTATATTTCAGTGTACTATTAAATGCTGGGAGACTGCAATCTCATTAGCCTACTTTAGGTAAGACAACTCGGCTGAGAATTGTTGCGTCAGATCACTAGTAATTTGATACCCATTCAAAGGATTAATTTTGGGATAAAAGTAGACAACCCAGCCGAGTAAGTTGGATAGGATCGCGGTCGGAAATTTGTTTGGGTCTTCCCATAAGATTCGCTTCATCTTCTGACAAAGCGTCCATGTCGAATGAAAAACTTTGATACGCACGGTTTGCCTTAAAGCTTGCTTCAGATAGAATTGGAACAAAAACAATTGCCTGTATTTCAGTTATTTATTATTGAATTGAAGATTTTTTTTATACAAATGTAGCGTTTTCTTCATACTTTTAAGAAAACATACGGATAAAATTATTCGTCACGATTTCGAAGGAATTCTCGATTTTTTCCTGTAACACGGCTCATTAGGCGGCGCACACCTTCTTCGTCCATCGTTTTAGCTATCTTATTCCACCAGGTCTTCATCTGATTGATGTCTTTGACAACCTTTCCCTTTGCCTTGAGTCTCCTCTTCATGATTGCCCAGTATTTCTCAATAGGGCGGAACTTGGGGCAGTTGGGTGGGTTAAGGTTTTTCGGAACAACCTGGACCCCTTTCTCTGCATACCATTCTTGAACGACTTTGCTGTAATGACAGCTTGCCAAATCTGGCCAAAACATTACGGAATGGTCGTGGGATCGAATGAACGGTTAAATTCGTTTTTGGAGACACTCTTTTTGTTGATTGTTTACAAAGTACAGTCGATTTGCGGAATGTCAAAAATACATACGTGAAGCTTACAAAATTCCCGACACGTGGGCGCCGAGAACTTCCAAATCCGTCCACCAGGAGCGCCACAATATGAGCAAAAGTTTGTTCCAATTCTAAATGAAGCAAGCCTTACTCGTGGAAGCGTAAAACGTTCCGCTACTAAATCACACACAGACACAATACACAGAACTAAAGCTAAACACAAAACAAAATATGAAATTACAACTTTTGGGATGAGAGAGAGCGCGAAAAAATAAACTCGCGGAAGTGATGCGCTGCTAGTGTAAGGGTGAATTCGAGCGTTTTCGAGTAAAGTCGCTGTTGGATAACCGATGAACACAACTTGTTATGCACACAATTTTTTTTTTGCACGGAGGATACGTTCCAATTTTAGTATGGAACCGTGTAAAAAAGACTAATTAAAGTTAATAAACTCACATGCTTAAACGTTTCAAATTGATTTGCTTTTGTTTGTATGCGTTACCTTACCATGCAATGGTCAAAAAACAGTTTTTAAAATTTTGAGTATTTACACAAAAAATTGTGATTTTTTTGAAAAACTGCCATATGATTACTCTTTGGCCAAAACGTAAAATGTGATTCGAATTAGGTTGATAAGTAATTCCGTTCTGGAGTTATCGTCGAAAACAAACTGTGTAGAAAAAACCTTAGTTCAAAAATTCATCTTTAAGATGTAGTTTTCTAGTACACATAACTTATTTTTGGTATCTTATACGACCAAAACAAGCGCAATAAATCGATCTATTTGGAACATCTTTAAGGTCGCACAAGAAGTTTTTAGATACAGATTAAGAACTAATAATACGTTTTAAAGATGCTTTGAATAACATGTTTTCAACATGATGTCTTATCTTGATGGTTTCTAGTATGATATACAAATATATAATATCAAATATGTTATAATCAAGTAGTTCTAAAGTAAAAACAATTTCAGAAATACATGACCATGACATGCTAGCTTGAGAAATGTCAAACGAATAGAAGTTAATAAAGATTGTTAAGATTGTTGTGATTGTGAAAATTATGTTTGTTTATGAGAAGAATATGCACATGCACAACTCATAGTAAAAAAATGCCAATCGTTTTTGGTCAAACCGATTATTAAATAAATATCAGAAATCTAAAGATTGTAAACGCTCAGAACGCTTAACAAAATATCATATGCGAGGCAGCTTTTATGGTGAAAGTTTTGGTTTAACTCTTGCATAATTTTTGCGCCATTCCAAACATTAAAAAAAATCATCAGAATATTATTTTATATTTTCCCAGTGTTTAGCATCTCTGTTCGAATAATCAAAAATCGTCATGGTAGATTAGACACATCGGCTATACTGCTGGTTAAAAGTATTATTAAAACATAAAAAATGTCTAGATGATCGAGCAATTTTCATTCCTACTCAAAATGTATCATCTCAATCATCGAAAAAAAAACGCAGCTTTCGAAATTTTTAGTGATAGTTGCAATCATAGTTTCAACCGGCACTGTAATTTTGTCCATGGAAATTCATAAACAACTTTGTGATACTCACAACAAACATTACTGTGAAATTCGATCTGTGTTTACAGATATTGTTTGACACTTGTTGGATTTAATTGTCGTGTTCAGGCATTTCTACATTTACAGTATGCGTCAGAAAATTTTGAGACTCCCACTAATACTATCTTACCACTCAAGCCGTTCAACCTAGTTTTACAAAATTTTGTTCCAGGTATCAGTCATTGTTTACAAACAGATTAGTGTATTTGAATTTGTTCGGATTAAGGAAGATTTTGCGAAAAATGTACGACAAGAACGAAATTCTCAGATTACTTCGCGCCCAGAAGTCAGTTTCGGATATCATGGCTCTTGTCAAATGTTCAAGAGCTACTGTATTTCGAGTCAAGGCATCAATTGGACTCCCAACAGTACCAAGAAAACCTGGAAGTGGTCGGAAGCGATCTGTGAGAACTCCAGCATTGATACAGTCCATTAAGATGAAAGTTACTCGTAATCCCGTTCGGCGCATGAGAAAAATGGCAAAGCAGGCTATTGTATCAGAAGCAACGGTAAGAAGAGTGGTGAAATATGACTTAAAAGGAAAATCCAGAGCTCGAGTTAAAAGACACCTGATTACTGATAGAATTAAAGCAGCTAGAGTGGAGCGCAGCAAGAAACTGCTTAGTGAACTGAAGAAGAGGTCCGTCGTCATTCTGTTCACGGACGAGAAGCTGTTTACTGTCGACAGCGTGTCCAACAGTCGCACCAACCGGTATATAAGTTCGAAGAAAGCATCTGATGTACCTGAGAACATCAAATTCACGTTTCGGACCAAGCATCCAGCAGGGGTGATGGTGTTCGGATTGGTTGCTTCCGATGGCAAAATAATGGACCCTGTTTTTATCCAAGAAGGCCTGAAAGTAAACACACATGTGTACTTAGGAATCCTTAAGAATCATGTTTTGCCTTGGATTACATCTACCTACGGCAAGGATGCGAATATTGTGTTCCAGCAAGACGGAGCCCCTGCCCACACGTCAAAGAAAACACAAATGTGGTTGAAGGACAACATGCCCCAATTCTGGTCGAAGAGATGTGGCTACCTAGCTCGCCTGACTTAAATCCTCTGGATTTCAGTGTATGGGCGAACATTGAAGCACGTGTATGTGAACATCCTCACTCGAACTTGAACTCTCTACGGACCTCCATAACAAAGCATTGGAGAAATTTCATCTGACTATATTGTCAAGGTCTACAAAAGCTTTGGGCGGGTGGCGTCATTGCAGGAAATCACTTATAAATGCAGGCGGGCTGTTGAAGTCAACAAATAGGAAAACATCAATACTTCTAAACAATATTTTATGGAAAATATGTTGTAAAATTCTGATAATACAAAGATACTGGTATGAATGGTAAAAATGTTTTGTCTATTTTATGGTACCTTGCTATTTTCACACAACATTTGTACATAATACAATTGTGGTATATAAACATAGATAGGACATCTAACGTGGGTCAAAACAATGGCAGCCTGTCATAAAACTGCTGCATGCATTCAAAGATATTAAAGATGGTTATTGCTGCTGATATTATTGATTAATAATTAAGACGTTTATGTATTTTATTAAGATATTTTCAATTCATTCTGTACTCTATATAATTTTTAATAACGGTGACATTCTGTTTTGTTTCTATTTCATATTGTGGTCATCATTTCCACCGACAGCAATCAAATACTGGTTTGATTCGGTATGTAAAAAATGACAATGCGGGTGGTCTTCTAATATGAAAGAAGATGTGGCGGGCGGACCATTTTTCAACCATTAAATGAACAATTGGAAGAAATCAGAAAAGGCCACTAAACGGAGGAAGCAGAATAAAGCGCGGTACATTGCAAACAACAGTAATAATTTGCATATCCATCATGACCACAATTGCAATAACGACAACAACAGCTCCCGTAATTTCCACTTCATCAGGAGCCAAAGTAGCTACAACCCCGGAAATTCTCATGTTACTGGCATCAATGATAGAGGCAATATACTCCCACCT
Source organism: Aedes japonicus (assembly GCA_034211315.2). Classification (NCBI taxonomy): domain Eukaryota; kingdom Metazoa; phylum Arthropoda; class Insecta; order Diptera; family Culicidae; genus Aedes; species Aedes japonicus. Next base: position 30,558 of record JASCZW010003860.1, read on the forward strand.
GATCGAGTACTTCTTGCTGCTGCGAAAGATCAGTTTTCCAGTCCACCGTCTAACTACCAACCAACTATTCATTTTCAAAAAGGTGAAACTTTAAACCCTTACCCGACGTCTGATGCATTTCCATTTTCCGCTCCGGAGAGGTCTTCTGCAGCAGCGTGTTCGGCGTGCTCCTGCAGGCATACGTGTTTTCCACGGCATTGACGTACCCCTTGGAGGAAGAACCCGATTTAATGACAACCCAACAACTGGGTGACGCAGAAACGCAGAATCCTATCCTGTAGACGAATCCATGCTGCAAAACAACCCGATGACTTCAGAGCCTACTTTACCGCTTGAGTGTAATGTAATCAATGAAAGTAAGGAAGTTAACATATATTGTCAAAATTTCAATAGAATGAAAAGTTCGGTAAAGGTAAACAGAAATTTATAGACGGGTTGCCGCTTGCAACTTTCCCGTTATTTTAGGCACGGAAACGAGTTGGGACAGCAGCATAAAAAATGAGGAAGTGTTTGGCGATCGCTTTAACGTCTTTAGGGATGATCGCAACAAATCGTTATCCAATAAGAAATCTGGTGGTGGAGTTTTAATCGCAGTTTGCACCGACTATGAATCGGAACAAATTGATTCACATAAATGCAACGTTTTGGGTCAAATCTTTTATTGGAACTCAAGTTCATATTTTTGCGGCTGTGTACTTTCCTCCTGAATTTGCCAAAAAAGAATCATATGATACGTTCTTTTGTATTGCTGCTAACATAATTTCAAAATTTGAGTCTGAAACGAATCTTCACATTTACGGTGACTTCAATCAACGGGCAGCAAATTTTATCGTTGGTGACGAAAATGAATCTCTTTTGGTACCAATTTTGGGAAATAATGAAACGCTCCGCACTCTATTTGACAAAAGTTCAGATCTGGGATCTGGGACTTAATCAAATAAACCATGTAAGAAATCATAACAACTGTTTTTAGAATTGTTATTTACTAATATGACCGATGATTTCTGCGTGACGAAATCACCCGATCCTTTATGGAAAAATGAGGTATTCCACACCGCGATTGAATACTCCATATTTATACATGACAACACCACAGTGTTGGATGGCGATTTAACGAAACCTATTATGACTTTAAACATGCAAAATACGATGTTATCAAAAATAAACTAAGCTCCTTTGATTGGCAAAATGTGATTCGTAATTTGAACATAGAGCTACCTGTGAACAAGTTCTACCAAGTAATATACGAGATTTTAGAGACGACAGTACCTAAGAAGCAAAGGAAAAAATCAATCAAATCTAAAGCTCCAGCATGGTATAATAGAAAAATAATCAACCTGAAAAATCGAAAACAAAAAGCACATAAAGCCTATAAAATAGATAAAAATGATTTGAATCTTACAAAATACTTAACCATATGTGACCAGTTGAACTTAGAAATTAAAAATGCTTATGAGGATTACAACATTGAAGTAGAAAATAATATAAAGTTAGACCCAAAATCTTTTTTTCAGTTTCGTTAAGACCAAACAGCAGTCGAATAATTTTCCATCAAAAATGCAGTTAGACAGTAAAACAGGCAAAACTCCAAACGAAATCAGCAACTTATTCGCAGACTTCTTCCAGGATGTTTACACTACTCATGACGTTAATGATCGGGATTATCAGTATTTCTCGTACCTTCCTGAAACAATCAGTGATGTAACAGTTAATAACATATCACTTAACGAAATTCTACTTTCAATAAATACATTGGATGCTTCTAAGGAGCTGGACCTGATGGTCTGCCGCCAGCTTTTCTAAAAGCAGTATCGAAAGAGCTAGTAAAACCTTTGTTTTGGCTATTCAATTCATCCCTTGAATCAAGTATTCTTCCGTCAGTTTGGAAGGAATCCTTTCTGATGCCGATTTTTAAATGCGGCAAAAAATCTGACATAAAAAATTATCGTGGAATTGCGATATTATCTTGTATTCCTAAGTTATTTGAATCGATAGTCAACAACAACATTTTCTCACAAGTTAAAAATTTATTATCTACCAAACAACACGGTTTTGTTAAAGGGCGATCAACGACTACCAATTTGTTGAATTTTGTAACATTTTCTTTAAACGCAATGGATAAAGGAAATTATGTTGAAGCGTTATATACTGACTTTAGTAAAGCGTTTGATAGAGTTGATATTCCTTTATTGCTGTTTAAATTATCGAGGCTAGGTTTCAATCAGAGTTTACTAAAATGGGTCCAATCATACTTGACTGGTAGAACACAAAGGGTAAGATTTGGTGGTATTTTGTCATCAGTAGTGAATGTGACATCTGGAGTGCCACAAGGTTCTCATCTTGGACCATTATTGTTTATTTTGTTTGTCAATGATGTAGAATTGATTTTTAATCATTTGAATGTTTTAATATATGCTGACGACATGAAACTTTTCTTTGAAATATGTAAAGCATCTGATTTGAAAATATTTCAACGCGAAATCGATAAATTTCATACCTGGTGCACGAAAAGTTTACTAGAACTAAATGTTAAGAAATGTCATTCCATATCATTTTCAAGAAAGCACATTATAAGGCAAGAAGCAGTTACCATTGGCCAGAAGCAAGTTGAAAGATGCAGTCATATTAAAGACCTAGGTGTTATACTTGACTCCAAACTATCCTTTGTGGAGCATTATAATAACATTATCTACAAGGCAACCAACATGCTTGGTTTTATCAAGAGGTTTAGTTTTCATTTCAAGGATCCCTACACTATAAAAACATTGTATATTGCATATGTTAGACCCATCCTTGAATATTGTAGCATACTCTGGTCTCCATATCACAATTCACATGTAAATCGTATTGAATCAGTACAAAAACAGTTTTTGTTATTTGCTTTACGGAAGTTAGGATGGGCGAGCCTTCCATTGCCGTCGTATGATTCAAGATGCATGCTAATTAATTTAGACACACTTAAAAAACGAAGAGAGTTTGCAATGGTAGCCTTCATAAATGATGTTATTGCGCAAAGAGTATACATTCCGGTGATTCTAGAAAATATAAACTTTTATGCCCTATTCGCGGTCTAAGAAATAGAAACTTGTTTTATATCAACAATCATAGAACAGCCTATGCCAAAAACGGGCCATTGAATAGAATGATGTCGTGCTATAATGCATATAGTGAAATAATTGATATTACTATGGATAGAAAAACACTGAAAAATAAATTCTTTTTGAGGCTAGCAAGTGAATAATAAAAAAAATGTAAAAATAGAAACGAACATAGATGTTAAGAATGTAATGTAATTTAATATGTGGTCTACTATTGATTGACGTCATCATCATCATCATCATCATCATCATCATCATCATCATCATCATCAATTTAAAGTTTCCGCTATCTAAACCCTTTGAGGAGTGAGAGTACTCTTAAAAGGCACGCCCCATTAACAGTCAAACCCAGATTAGAGAAAACAAACAATAACTCCGATGCTGACCATGCTGACCGAACTGTTTAACATCAAATCTAGAAAACGAGAATTCACAGAAATGAAGACTAACACAGTTTTCCTTATTCTATGGCTATCCCCGATAGCTTACTTTTAACAGGGCATGCAACTTAATAGGGACTTTGTCAATAATAACACATATGTACCTTAGTTTGAACAACTTCGGAGAACAGTTCAGAGGTACATCTGATACCCCGTGACGCACCACGAAAAGGTGATCTACCAGAGCTACGGGTTTATTGAAAACAAAGACTCTTGTGAAACGCCTTGCAAAAAATATGGTGTTCTAACATCGTCTGCATTTTTAATATTATATTTATCAACTCATTTCCTCTTTTAACTTGATTGCATAAATATCGCTGCAACAAACTGTCAATAATTTTAAAACTAAATGCTTTTGTCTTTTAAAGGGTTTTAAACCCACTACAAGCACACACATTGTTTTGTTTTGTTGTTTAGTCCCTTTGTTTATTCAAATTAAAAAAAAACCTTAGGGAAGATCCATTAGTTATGTCACGGAGGGGGACGGTTTTATATGGAAAAACGTGACAATCCATAAAAAATTGAAGGTCCACACAACAAACGTTACAAGGGAGTTGAGGGTTATAAAAGTCACTTTTAAATAATAATGGGCGTTCACTTACTCTTAGTAAGAGGAGTTCCAATAAACCTATAGCATCTTAAAATCACTCGCATTTACTTTTTTTTTGCAAACTCTGCTATCCAAAAACAAAATGGAAGGGCAAAAGCCGAGACTCCAATGAAAGGAGATCATTAATATTTACAATGTTTTAACTAGCAATAGTCAACTTACAATTGTGGAAGTAGTTTTGATTCTTCTACTATACTGCAGTGCTCTGGGGACAAGCGGTTTCAACTGACCGTATATAAATTTTCACCAATGTATAACAGCAACGACAAGAGCGATTCCGGCTATTCTATCTATTTTTCGTTGTAACAGTACACAGCGAAAATAGTAAATCTCATGCTGACGTGATACTTCGTTCAATTGCAAACTGGTGTAAGTAAGTGATAGTGCCGAATACAAACCTATTACTCGATTCGGACAGTTAAAAACTGATCGACTAATTGGGGCCATCACCCGAGGAGCAGTTGAGCCCGGTTTGCAGTATGATTGCTATTTTAATCGAACTATGGGCTCGTTAGCATCCTTTGTTTCCATTCGTTTGAATTGACATGATATGGGACACTTTGTTTGCTTTAATCTATGCAGGCAAATATGAGCAATCAATAAGGTGCAATCAATCTAATGACAAAATGAACACATGATTTAGGAACGATTTTGTGGAAGCACAACTTTCGTAAAATCCGAATGTCACTGGTTTTCTGAGATATTTAGGCAACCATTGATATTTGTAACATAAAATTATATATAAGCAAAAGGACTCAGGAAATTATTTATGGTATGGTTTGAGAATGAAAACTCATAGTTCCCACATTTTTTGCAAATGCTTACTGTTTCTAAATATCAATCAATTTAATATCAGTCAGGAGAAAACAAAACACACCCAATAAGATCATCTTATTAGAAAATCAAATGTATAAAAGTGTGATAGAGTTTTATTCATAATTCTCTCCAAGGCTGAATGCCCGCACCTTGGACCTTGAACCCCAAATCCTGCGGAACTTTTGCGCTATCTTTCTTACACACTTTCATGCACTCTTTCTTCTAATCCTTGTCGTTTTTGAAGAACTTTCTTATTTTCCGAAGCTTGCCCTCTATAATAGCTCAGAGTTTTTCTATTAGGCCAAGTTCTGGGGAGTTTGTCGGATTTGGCGAACTACATCGTTGGCTTCGTACCACTCCATCACCAGTTCCGCGTAATGGCACAACTCCCGATCCAGCCAAAACAGAGAGTCGCCTTCTTTGGACCGGAGGAAAGGCAGCAGGTGCTTTTGGAGGCATTCTGTTCGGTCCAATACAAATTAAGAATTCCTGATTCTGATCTTTTTAGATCAGATTCGATCGTATCTTCACTCTCATGATAAGAGATAACATCATTGCTTCCCGAGAATATTTCGCATTAGGTCGGTAAAGCTATACGATTCTGTCGAAATAAGTCAGTTTGATACCAGTTGTTAGACAGAAAACATCTATCGATTTACTTTAACCGCTTGAAAATAAAGTTTAAATCCGTACCGATAGTCAAGTGGAAAGTGTTTCTCTGAAAAGAAAAGTCAGTGATCTAAGATCCGTGAATGGGCAAAATCATCTGCAGTGCACTAAGTAGTCCGTGCCAGAACATATTCTGGCGTATTAAATTTGCCGCAAACACAGATCGCCTTATGCCGACCTATGTACTTCTTGTCAAATTTGTCGACCATTTTCTTCCGAAACTTCTCTGGAACATCCAGGTGAGACTTGTCAATTAAAAACTTTAGGCTGGGAATCTGCTTGACATCCGTTTAAATGTACGTTTCGTCGTCGTATTCTGTTTATTGGTTTGGTAAGGCACCTTCCTTACCCTAAAGAAATAGAAGTCCAGCCCAGTGTTGTCCTTCTTGGGCACGTCCCAAATCTAATGGTTCGGATTGCGCTTGAAGTAATCCTTGCGTTCACGGGGTCGATCATCTTTGCTTATTTTTATACTGCCAACTCGCTGCTGAGTCGTCTGGGACTACTTGAACTATTTTATTTTAGGACACGGTCGAATTGTCGAATCTCAACTGTTCTGTGATCCACCTGTGGGACGGTGCTTCAATGACCGGGCCCATATTTTTTTGTTGAAGCACTTCTTGCTTGGAAGTCATCTCGATAATCGGCGGACGTGACAGGATTGTGACGTAAATTTGCACAAATTTTGCACTCCAAAATAGTTTTACTCCAATAAAAAGTTAGACACAAAAACAAGTGTTGCTTTTTTTCGAGTACGATCATTAAAATAGTTTTTTTTAGTGCGCGATTATCGAGATTTTTAGCCCTGGTCTGGTTCATCTCCCGTCGTAGTCACTCAAATACCATTTGGGTATTTGTGTAACTTGTCCGGGGTGAGATTCGAACTCGTGACTTTGGCGTGAGAGGTATGGGTGTAAACCACTACGCCGGGGTCACCCCCATCTTTAAAATATACACTGCAAGACCATTGACTAAACATCATCGTGGCAACTAAATAATTTAATTTCACACGAAACATTGTAACCGCATTGTGAATTCACCTTTTTCGTCAACGCTTTGTGAATTCATTTTTACTTAAATAGTTCATTATATTGGCAGCAAAAAGCTCCAATTAAAGTATGCTGTCAGCTGTGTGTAATAGACTGTCAGTTTTTTTAATGTTGTAGTGGAGACAAACCCACAAATGCGCCACCTAGTAGGGAAAAGGGCAGCAGGCTGAAACATTTCAGAATTAATAACTATTGCGTCGTAGACTAATGGCTTGAAAATAAATAAATGATCTCTATAATCGACCAATAGGAGGAATCAGCGCAGCAAAAATAAGGCTCTTACCAATCCATCGCACGTTCATCTATTTAATTCTGTGGAGTGCTTGGTAGAGAACAGTTGATTGTCTCGAAAGTTACTTAGACTATTAAAGTATTTTCTAACTACAGAATTTTATGAAACTAAACTCGAAGTAAGTCTTCGCGCGTTTTTAAGTTGTGTTTGATCTCTTCCTACTGATTTTGTGTATTTTTTCACAGTAACAGCCAAATCTGTCGAGTGTGAGAAATTAAGAAGAAATCGATTCGTGATTAGTCTAATTGAGTAAATTCAGCTAAGCCTAGTTATAAATATTTGATGAGCAAAGTAATAAAATTAAAAACCGCGTTGAACAGGACCATTGCCCAAACAAAGTGGGCGGTTTGTATCGGTTTATCTCGGTTGGTTTTGGTTTGTTTGGACTGGAGAATTCCGTTATCGTGAGGGTTAGTCAAGACCCATCTAGTCCGAAGCTAAGCGCGGACATCCACCGACTGCTCGAAAGCGTTATCTACCCAATAATTCGTTCTACTAGTGTCTTCGCATATATAATTGGCGCTACTCACTCCACGTCTCTAGGGGACATAAACCCCGACAGATCCAACGGCGCGCAAGACACAAGGGTACGGTACCATATCGGTTTTCGAACCTAAAATCGACCAAACATTGGTGACGACAAACCCAGCAACTCATTTGTCTTCGAGGGACGTCCGACGCGGGACCACCACCACATTAAGGTCAGATTTGATCAGTGAGAAGCTCAAACACTCACTGGTAGAGGCAAATAGTGAACTTAAAACTAAATGTAGCGTAACGTCACAATAGGGCCTATGGTTGAATTAGGTTGGCTTGAATTTAAATTTGAATTCTTACGTTCAAAATCGAAATGAAGCTCGATAAATTTGTTTAAATTGAACTGAATTACATGAACGAATTTTGCGATAAATAAATCAATTACTTCCAGTTTACTCGTTAGTTCTCCACCTTTTTTTCACGTGGCGCAATAAAATTTTGCAATTAATTTAGATTGGTTTAAGTTTATTAGTAGCTTAACGATTCCCCCTTGATAAACTATTGAGTTTTCTTTCTATGAATGTTTGTTTCAATTGAATGATATTAGTTGAATTCTGTTTAATTGCCATGACCCATTTGGGGTTGAATTGGGACTTTCGGTTCGGAAAAACTGCATAAACTGCCCTGAGAAGGCAGTCTTATTCCAGGCAATTCTATAAGAGTAATGGTCCTTTACTGGAAGGTGGTGCTTAAGCCGTTTACTGTGGGAACAGAATAGAACGTTACAACATTATCAAATCACGTCGTCCTAATTTTCATTATTAAATATTTTTGGTAGCAAGTATTTCTGAATAGTATTTTTTTTACCCAATCATTGTGCATTTCATTTTCAGTTTGAATAATAAATATTCTTACTTTTTATTCATTACAGGTAACAACCCAAGCAACGCAGCTTGTTAAAAAAATGTTGCAAATACTGTCCAATGACAAATACAGGTAAAAATAAATGTTTATCATCCTCTGTTTCATACTTTTATGTGACGCAAAAAGCAAAAAATATCTCATAAATAAATGTGATCACCGACGCGGATGGAATTCGAACACTAGTCTTTGGTGTAATAGCTTCTTTGGTACGCCAGCTCCGATCGTTGAAAAGCCAATTCTTTGTACCTAGGATTTGCTGCTCATTGGCAGTGATACCACAATCTTGCATAACTAGTCCATCGTTTTGTCGCGAATCGTGTTTTACAAAATGTTATGTCAATGTTACGATGTTAAACAATAATAGAGAATAAATCACTTGCTGCAGTGAAAAAGTCATTTTCAGTCAATCGTTGGTCAGTGTGAACTGACCCTAAATGTGATATTTGTTTCAAGACGTTGGCAATACATTTATCAAAAATAATCAAGCCATTCTAGAAAAAATATTTTGAAAATCTCTTAAATAATGTTTCGATCGATCTTAAATGAACTGGTAAGCAAACACATTAAGATAATCACATAATCTTATACTTTACTTAGCAAGAAATATAATAACATAGAGAAGAACATTAAGAAAATGCTTGATTTGGCATAATTTAATGAGATCTTTCATGTAAATTTTAGCAGAATAATGCTGGAATCAGGTCTGTTGTATCGAAGATTACAATCAATGTTTTATGCTGTATGAAACATTGCAATCGATTGTATAGTTTACGCGTCTGTTAAAATTACTAATGATATTATTTTCTGTCATAACACCATGAAGTTTAGTTCTAATCATTCCCAGTTAAAGAATTCTAAAATGGAGTATAAACAGGCAAATTTTCCATTGCACGGATGGTAAACTTCCGGTATTTTTTTTACAGATAACTGTAAACTTCACCGAAATCCGTCAAATCGGATTCTGCTTTTGAGAATTGGGTAAAAATTCACAGTTTTCTGTCAAAAATCTAAGTGTGTTCACAACCACTATCAAATCCCAGCAGGGCTGGTTTCCTGCCAGATTGAGGCAAATATTTCACGAAAAGAGTCTCACTGTGGTACACTTTCACACGTTTTGCAATTAGAATGTACGTGATACCCTTTTCCGAGCACCAAATATGCAAATGTTTTCTTTCGCATCTTCAGATCAATTTGACTCATCTTTGAAACGATCCACTGTACCGAAACCAATCGACTGCACAACTATTATTGACATGTAAACAAACTTGTCACAACAAAGCACACTAAGAAAATTAAAATTATATACCCTTTACGGACATCCTGATGATCGTACAACTTGTGTCCATCACTATTACTATACACTATACACCCTCCTGTACAATGTTCACTTGTAAACACGACCTTGCTGTATACCTCTACGAGATTTTAAGGGACTCTAGAGTGTCGAGTGTCCTTGAGACTTGAACGATGCACATCACTCGGTCCATTGTTGGTCCATCAGGCTACGATAGCAGAACAGGAAACCGCTGATCCAAGAAGAGTGTGGTCCCAAGGAACATTGCTGGTTTTATCTTGATTTTATAGCACTCTTGAAGTCTAATTCATGCTCTTCAGAACCCTTATAAATCCAAAATTGTTACTTGGAGTACCTCCCGATCGGAGCAGTGACAAATGTCAAAAAACCAGGGAAAGTCCGCGTCATCTGGGACGCAGCGGCTAAAGTTAATGGTGTCTCTCACCGGCTATTCTGTTTCGCTTTCGGTTGTACGGGGTGGTAGTCAGCTCGGACATCCAGGAAATGTTCCACCAAATCCGAATCCGAGAAGATGACAAGAATTCGCAACGTTTCCTTTGGCGTAGTAACCCGTCCAAAAAGCCTACGGTCTACTTGATGGACGTCCCACATTTGGTAGCACCTGCTCGCCGGCTTCGGCCCAATTCTTCAAAAATCGAAATGCCGAGCAACATCGCGAACTTTTCCCGGAAGCGGCGAAAGCGATTGTCGACGACTACTACGTCGACGATTATTTAGCGAGTTTCAGCTCGGAGGAAGAAGCAGCTAAAGTGGCACACGACGTACGACACGTACACAGCCGTGGAGGGTTAAAACTGCATAACTGGAGCTCGAATAGAAGCATGGTTCTACAGCGACTAGGAGAAGTGCAAAGCGAGACAGATAAGCTTCTGAATCTTGTCGAAGGAGGGAAGGTAGAAAGGGTGCTCGGCATGCTGTGGAGTTCGGCAGCCGACCCACAGTGCTGTTTAATCGCCGCCAAATCGGAGGTCGCTCCGCTGAAGCCGTGGTCCATTCCCAGGCTCGAGCTACAACATTCCCGTCTCCAAGACGGTGTTCTGGACGGACTCCAGAACCGTATTATCCTGGATTAAGGCGGACCCCAGAAACTACCGACAATTCGTATCCTTCAGAGTGAGTGAAATACTGGAGCACACAACCACTAACGAGTGGCGGTGGGTCCCGACGAAAGCAAATCCAGCAGATGAAGCGATGAAATGGGGCAGCGGCCCATACTTCGACAACAACAGCAAGTGGTTCCAGGGTCCCGACTTCCTGCGTTTGCCGGAAGACAAGTGGCCTCGTGCCAAGGAGCCAGTGACGCTACTTCCGAAGAGATGCGTGCAGCAATTTTGTATCACTGTTCGTTCGAACTGGTAATAGAATTTAACCGTTTTTCCTCCTGGGATCGGCTACATCGTGCTACGGCCTACGCTCTCCGGTTTCTACACAATTCGGCCAAACAGCAGCAGAAATACACCGGTCAACTTCAACAAGCTGAACTCCAAGCGGTAGAAGTAGTTATTATCAAGTTGGTGCAACGGTAATCCTACCCAGATGAGGTCGCCGCACTGTCAAGCAAATCACCGAACCAGTCGGGACAGGAGGTAATCGGGAAACACAGTTCCATCTACAAACTAATGCCGATGATGGACGAAAACGGCTTGCTGCGAGAGTGCGGTCGAATTGGTGCGGTTGAAGACGTCAGGCACGAAGCGCGTCATCCCATCATCCCACCGAGGAAACATCATGTGACGGAGCTCCTGGTGTACTGCTATCATCAACGCTACCGCCACGGCAATTCGGAAACTGTGGTTAACGAAGTCCGACAGCTATACAGTATCCTGAGGCTTCGTATAGTAGTCAAGAAGGTGAGTCGTGACTGCGCTACCTGCAAGATCCGTCGAGCTAGACCTGCGATTCCACCGATGACGCCACTACCAACCGCGCGCCCTGCCCGCCACGAACGACCGTTTACCTATACCGGGTAGGACTACTTCCCAAGTAGCACACTACGATAATAATTAGTTGTAGTAACTTGATTATGACTTAGCAAGTCATATTTATGATATCTCAACTGAATAGCAACATGTGTGCTACTAGGGTTTGGTCCACTGCTGATAAAGCTTGGAAGAGCCAACGTCAAACACTGGATCGCACTATTCACGTGCCTGACGGTACGCGCCGTCCACCTGGAAGTAGCCTACACGTTGTCAACAGAGTCGTTCATTTCCTGTGTACGTCGATTCGTGGGTCGCAGAGGATAACCTGCTGAATTCTTCATTGACAATGCACTATGGTCCAGAATACGAATTTACGAGGAAACATGCTCCCAGCGCCTAAACTTGAAACTTTACAGCAAAGTGATGTTCTACAACATGGTTTGTATTACTAAGACCCATTTTGTGATGTTTATTAAAATTAGGGTGGTTCCGATTTTCACGGAATTACAAAAACTAACTTTTTTATTTCCAGAAATAGACGTTTGCACTCTTGCGCAAAGTTGTAGCGCAAAAAAATTCATGGAAGTTTCACATATATTTTTTTTTTTTAGCTTAAAAATTGACCGATTTAGAGCAATTTTCCCTCATCAACTTAGGGTGTACCAGAAAAAAATGGTTATTTTGCCCTAACTTTTTTATTTCAATTCCAGCCGTAAAGTTGAGTTGGGACGAGTTTTATAACTATTAAAGACGCGTACTTTGGAATACAAATTTTGCCGCTAGTTTCAACTTATCAATAGTTATTGAAGTTTTTCTACAAAAAATACGCCCTTTTCAAATGTTGATTTCTATGATTGGGGCAAACACAAAAAAAATTAAAGACTTTTTTTGAAAGGAAAATTCATATTGTGTAACATATGTGAAAACTAGAGATATGTTATCTCTATACCTTGAAAAATTTTACGATGGAAATTCAAATAAAAAAGTTAGGGCAAAAAAAACATTTTTTATTGTACACCCTAAGTTGACGAGGGAAAAGTTGCTCTAAATCGGTCAATTTTTAAGCTACAAAAAAAAATTTATACATAAAAATTCCATGAAATTTTCTGCGCTACAACTTTATCCAAGAATGTAAACGTCTATTTCTGCAAATAAAAAAGTTAATTTTTGCATTTCCCTGAAAATGGGGACCACCCTAATTTTAATCGACATCAAAAAATGAGCCTTCGTATATATTTCAAGCTTCACCACTATATTTTTTTAAGGTGAAAAATTGACCGATTTAGAGCAACTTTTCCCTCGTCAACTTAGGGTGTACCACAAAAAATGTTTTTTTTGCCCTAACTTTTTTATTTCAATTTCCACCGTAAAATTTTGTTCCGACGAACTGTAGAACTATTAAAGGCGCGTATTTTGATTTATTTATTTTGCCGCTAGCTTTAACCAATCAATAGTTATTGAAGTTTTTCTTCTAAAACCATCCCAGATTCAAATGTAATTTTTTCAAGATATAGAGATAACATATCTCTAGTTTTCACATATGTTACACAATATGAATTTTCCTTTCAAAAAAAGTCTTTAATTTTTTTTATGTTTGCCCCAATCATAGAAATCAACATTTGAAAAGGGCGTATTTTTTGTAGAAAAACTTCAATAACTATTGATTAGCTGAAACTAGCGGCAAAATTTGTATTCCAAAGTACGCGTCTTTAATAGTTATAAAACTCGTCCCAACTCAACTTTACGGCTGGAATTGAAATAAAAAAGTTAGGGCAAAATAACCATTTTTTTCTGGTACACCCTAAGTTGATGAGGGAAAATTGCTCTATATCGGTCAATTTTTAAGCTAAAAAAAAATTATATATGAAACTTCCATGAAGTTTTTTGCGCTACAACTTTGCGCAAGAGTGCAAACGTCTATTTCTGGAAATAAAAAAGTTAGTTTTTGTAATTCCGTGAAAATCACAACCACCCTAATTTTAATTAACATCACAAAATGGGTCTTAGTAATACAAACCATGTTGTAGAACATCACTTTGCTGTAAAGTTTCAAGTTTAGGCGCTGGGAGCATGTTTCCTCGTAAATTCGTATTCTGGACCATAGTGCAATGGGACAAATTTTCGAGGAGCCAAACGAGTACTGCAGGATCAGATGAGCCAGCGACTGTCCACCACGTTTACGAGTACCAACACAGAATGGAACTTCAATCCGCCTGGGTCGCCGCACATGGGTGGCGCATGGGAAAGTTTGGTTCAATCTGTCGAGGCAGCGATGGGTGATGCGTACTCCGAGGGAAAACTCACTGACGAGGGGTTGCAGACACTGGTCGTGGAGGCTGAATCCTTAGTAAACTCAAGGCCTCTGACGTATTTACCACTCGAGTCCGAGGAGGCAGAGGCACTTACGCCCCATCATTTCTTGATGCTGAATTCTACCGGGGTGAGAATAAGTCATAGAGGAGACATTGCTACCGTTCAGGGTCAGTCCAGCGAACTAGTGCGTCGAGAAATCCTGGGGAAGTCTTGGGAGTTAATTCAGTACCAGCTTGGTGTTTTTTGGAAGCGCTGGTTGGTTGAATATCTGCCGGTGATCCGTCGGCAATCGAAGTGGTTCGAGGAAACAAAAATGTTACATGCGGGAGACTTGGTCATGGTAGCCGAGCCGACAAAACGACAAGGATGGGAGCGTGGACGGGTCATCCGTACTGTCCTGAACCAGGATGGCAGACCTCGACAAGCTATCGTGAAGATTGGAGAGAAGGCTTTGTTACGGCCGGTGTCACGGTTGGCACTGCTTGACCTTCAAAAGTTACGTGAGACTCCGGGAAATCCCGGACCACACCAGGGGGAGACTGTACGTTTGCTAGATAAGGTGTGCTTAATCCGAAGAGAAAAGATAAAGTTAATTTAGTGGTGATAGTGAGTTAGGTAATTCTGATGTCGACTATTCGATTCAATCCACGGCGTAATAAGTGAAAATAATAGTTGAGAAAGTTTGCTGAACGATTTATTGAGTTTGCTGTGAAGCCCATCGTCTGATAGCTCGTTCTTAAATCCGCGAAACACCTGGAAAGAAAAGTAAAGTATTGAATACAATTAAGGTTAATATTAAAATCACTAATTCTAAACAAATCCTGTAGGTTGTGCCTCGTGTAAGATAAAGGCGGCAAGTAGGGTGTAAAAAAACAAAAGGCTACCGAATTGTTAGTCTAACCTAAAATGATTGAATGTGTAAATTATACTTACATGAAGCATTTCATTACAGTTGAAGCAACTTACGCTTTCAAAACCGGCCCGTCTTTTTATTGCACCCCACAATTAGATTTTTGTTATATCTGCAAGTACGCGAAAAGGTAACGAATCAATTTTACACTTTTTGTCATATTTAATGTGTGTTTATTGGCTACTTTAAGCAAATGTGGTATGGTGCATCTAAACTAATATATAAAGAGCTTAAAAATGGTGATAGGTTTATTTGTCCACGATCGTCTGTTTAGAAGTTGTACTCACCGAGCTCCCAGCTGAGTTTCAATAAAATTAGAAATCGACGAAGCGTGATGAGTTAATTAATAGCTCTTGACGATAGTCTACCACTGTGCGCTGGACTCTCGATAGCTCTTTAAGTTTAATTCCAACATACTCCTATGTGAAACAAGAATCACTAGTTGCAATGTTAAGCTGTGGAAAGGTATTCTATTCTTTATTGATTATTTTGATACATATTAATCATAATTAGCTCCATTTCAGAAAAAAATTTCATTATATTATCTCGTTGGCATGTTGACCATTTTCGATAATTAAGCGATTTAGCTATTTGACTGATATAAAAATTAATGAGTGCTTTCTCAGAAAGGTAACAAATATTATCCTTCGAAATACAACTCGGTCACTTGCTTTCAGCTCAATAACAACGCTCGGATGCAAAAGCTTCCAAGTGAAGTTCTGTGAGTTTTGATGGCCAGCTAGTTCATTTATAGTAAGATTGATTCTCGTTTGGCAGAGCTCATTTATCTGCAGCAGCTGCAATAGTAGCGACAACAAATACCACACCAGCAAAAAGTGTTTTGCAGGGGCGCCATCTGTTACCATTTTTCATATTTCTCCGTCTTTTGAACTCTTCTTATTCCAAGCCGTCTCTCCACTCGCTCACCTGCATTGATTGAACACCCACAGCTGCAGTGACAGTGATTGAGATGCTTCCAAGGCGGTCTTCTAATATAGCAGCTAGCCACTTGGCCTGCTCTATGCTTTTTGTTATGATTTGTGAATACAGTGCAGAATTCTTGTTCTTGAGAAAAAAAAACTATTGGCTTTTTCTATATATTTATATATATTTATATATTTTATATATAGTGAAATGACCACTTCAATAAATTAATGTGGCTTCAATTTGTTATAGTTTCCTATGCATACACTTAAAAAGTATGCTTTTTTCCTCATAAATCAAGCATCTCTCCCTCATAATCTTGTTTTGTGTTAATTTGCATTTGAGTTCTTTTTCCTAGGAAACGAAGACCAAGCAGAGACACTTCTTCTAAAGTTTCTGTCCCAGAAAATATATGTACACAGCGGTGATTTCCTGTTGAACAGAATTCTTCCGAGTGAACAACGAAAAATGAAATAAGCTCACTTCTGGTGAAGGTGGATTATTTAACAAAAAGCCGGGTGAAGTTTGTTTCCTGCAGCCTAAAGGGAGAAACGAGAAGTGAAAATTAATAATTCACAACCTCAAGCTAAAATTTTCGACGAGAGCTTTTGCGATGCTCCGGTTTGACTCTTCTAGCATGGCTGGTTCTGTCTTTTGCTGGTTTTCTTTCTCTAATATTTCCCCTTGGGAGGCATAGCAAAACTTGCAGAAGTCGGTGACTTTCCTCCACCGCATGGTACAAGCGATACAGGCTAAAGGTATTTCAACGAACACGGCACAACTTTTGATCCGCAATTCAGCTGGGACAATACTGTTGGCATCCTAGGGAACGACAAGTATTTCGTTTGACATGTTTGACCGAAAATATTACTGGGATTAAAGACGAAATGTAGCAGCAATTCAATGGTGTTGTACAACTTTATTGGGGTCACTGGAAACATTGTAAGTGGAATTTTCTTGGGATAAACTAATCCACATGGCTGACAGCAGGGTAGAAACGAACGGAAAAACACTATTACAAGCGGATGGTTACCGCTAGGGAATTTTATGATGTTGAGGATAACGTTTAATAAATTGGAAGTCGTGGCGTTTTATCAATAGCCTCCATATTCAACGTTTAGTGCGATAGTTAAGTTCAAAACTATAATATAATGAATCTTTAAAGACATGCTTTGAGTAGTTTTCCAGAATAGTATTCCGGGTTCGATCAAATAAGAACTAAATTAAGGTCTGTGTCATTATGAATTCAGTCGAACAAAATAGGTAACTGATCCAGAAAGAAATATCTTACAAGCGGGTATTGTATATCAAGTTTTATGACCTATTTTTTTCGAAGAGAACAATGCACGGTGGGCAAAAACGAACCAAAAAACGGATCTTTTATGGCCGCTAGCTGCAGTCACTTAGGAAGAGCATTTCTAGTGTAAAAAATCACGAGGAATCGATTGGCCACCGCACGACACGGGAAGTTGTCCATTTTGCCCAATTCTCCCCATGATTATACCTAAAACTCATATGTCATTTAGTTTTATACATTGATGTCACCAATATAACCCTTATTTGCAGTGTACTTATATAAAATTATCCGGAGAATAGAATGAAGATGATACTGCTTAGATCTGACCTTTGGGAGTGGTGCATTTTACCCGAATTTCCCTGATACTTGAGAAAACTTATATAACATACGGTTTTGAGAATTGGACCCATCACTATTATCCCCATTTGCACTGTACTTATGTGAAATTATCCGCAGAATTGAATGAAGATGATACTGCTTTGGTTTGACCTTCGGAAATGGTCCATTTTACCCGAATTCTCCTCATACTTGAGGAAACTCGTATATTACGCATTGTTTTACGAACTTATTTTACAAGTTTCTCTCCCAAATACTATGCCGCCGCCTGTCACCAATTGCAAAGGAGTTCGTGGGGCAATACCAAGCGGGATTCATGGCTGCCCGTGCTACTACGGACCAGATTTTTGCGATTCGGCAAGTTCTGCAGAAATTTCGCGAATACAACGTGCCCACACATCATCTTTTCATCGATTTCAAATCAGCTTATGATACAATCGACCGAGACCAGCTATGGAAAATCATGCACGAATATGGATTTCCGGAAAAACTGACGCGGTTGATCAAAGCAACGATGGATCGAGTAATGAGTGTCGTCCGAGAATCAGGGACGCTCTCAAGTCCCTTTTAATCTCGGAGAGGGTTACGGCAAAGTGGTGGATTGTCGTGTTTGTTGTTTAACATTGCACTGGAGGGTGTGATTCGAAGAGCTGGGATAAACTCGAGTGGCACGATTTTCAGGAAGTCTGTCCAACTATTTGGCTTCGCCGACGACGTTGATATCGTAGCACGTAACTTTGAGACGACGATGGCGAAAACGTACATCAGACTTAAAGCTGAAGCTGCTAGGATTGGGCTTGTGATTAATGCGTCGAAAACAACATACATGAAGGGAAGAGGCTCACGAGAAGACAATGTTAGCTTCCTATCACGAGTTCAGATCGACGGTGATGAAATCGAGGTAGTAGAAGAATGCGTGTATCTGGGCTCAATGGTGACCGCCGATAACAACATCAGCAGAGAAATTAAAAGGCGCATTATGGATGGCAATCGTGCCTACTTTGGACTCTGAAGGACGCTAAGATCGAACAAAGTTCGCCGAACCACAAAGTTGACCATCTACAAGACATTAATTAGACCGGTAGTTCTCTACGGCCACGAAACATGGACATTGCTAGTGGAGGACCAACGTGCCCTTGGAGTCTTTGAACGGAAGGTGCTGCGTACCATCTACGGTGTAGTGCAGATGGATGACGGAACGTGGAGGAGGTGAATGAACCACGAATGAGAACCTCCCATCGTACACATCGCAAAAATTGGTCGACTACGATGCGCTGGGCATGTCGTAAGAATGTCGAACGAAAGCCCTGTGAAAATGGTTCTCGAAAACGAACCGACAGGTACAAGAAGAAGAGGCGCGCAACGAGCAAGGTGGATCGATCAAGTAGAAGGCGACCTGCGGACCCTCCGCAGACAGCGAGGCTGGCGAGTGACAGCCTTGGACCGAATAGAATGGAGACAACTTCTGTATACAGCAGAGGCCACGCCGGCCTTAGTCTGATTGGTAAGGTAAGGTTTAATCGATTTTTCGGGCAATTTTAAAGGCTAGCAAAAACTAGCCTTATTTTGTTGTTCTTGAGTCACACCGAACAAAACAAAACGGGTAAAATCGACCATATCTTCGTTCACAGAGCTGTGCGGTGAACGAAACTAGTTCCAATATGAATTCTAGAGGGTTTGAGCTGTTTAGTGGAATGCCTGTAACTAGAAATTAGAAGAAAAATTAGTATTTTACATTTAATTCCAACTACCTTTGCTTATCTTGACAGATACGCGTATTTCTTCTACAATGTGCAGACTTCTTCAGTGTCTCGTACTAATAAGTCGACTTATTAGTAGGGGAAAGGCTTGTAAGATGGAACAGCGCCACTTTTGACATTCATAGTGACAACACGATCGCGCTGACAAGTGTTAACCTCATTTTTTTACTATTCTTCAATTTTCATTTGCTTTTGGAGTGAATACACTCATTCGATCTAGCTCTTCCAGGTTTCATTGTTCGAAAGTGGTGGAATAATTAATATAGCAATTATTTCTTGTGCTTAGTAAGTGGAAATTTCCCATCGATATCAAAAGGTTAACATTTGTGTTGGATAGCATTTTTGGTGTATTTTTATGATCCAAAGGCATTTCCAAACAAATCGTAAAGTGAAACAATTTTTTGATGATTTGTGTTTATGACGTCATGTTTGTAAGATGGAACACTGTTGAGCTAGTACGATTGAACACATTTTTTTTTCGTTTTAAAACATATGAATGAACATTTTTATGTTTGGAAATGCCATCGAGTCAATAATAAATTGAAATATAACAATAAATTTTTAGAAATTACAGTTTTGGATGGATTTTGAAAAAAGGCAATATTATTTTTTTTTATGACTATAAATTATCAGTTCCGTGGGCAAACTAGAAGCCCTTTAGTTCCTCTTTCGAAAAATTATCAAAAAAATAAAAATTATACAAGCTACGAGCAAAAAACGAATCGTGTTCCATCTTACAAGCCATTTTTTGAAATTGCATTTCGAAAATAGGCCATAACTTTTTTTTTATGACTATAAATAATCAGTTCCGAGCAAAGTTGGAGCCTATTAGTTCTTCTTTCGAAAGATGTCTTTGGATTTGCGAAAAAATAAAAATTATACATGTTACGAGCAATAAACGGATCGTGTTCCATCTTACAAGACTTTCCTATACGAGACACTGAAGAAGTCTGCACATTGTAGACGAAATACGCGTATCTGTCAAGATAAGCAAAGGTTGTTGGAATTAAATGGAAAATACTAATTTTTCCTATTTCTAGTTAGTTCCAATAGATTTTCCAGCAAATTTTTCAAAGGACTACCTTAATTTGTTGATCTTGAATAACTCCGATTAAAGAAATTTATGGTAAACATAAAACTATTAGGGGAATCAGGGTAAAATCAGGCATATCTACATTCACAGAGCCGTGCGGTAAATGAAACCACTTTCAATCGATTTCACAGAGAATTTTACAAAGAACTAGCATTATTATGTTGATCTTGAGTCATACCGAGCAAAGAAAATTGTGAAGAATATGAAAATATTTGGGTAATCAGCGTAAAATCAGCCATATCTTCATTCACAAACCAGTGCGGTGAGCAAAGCTAACTTTTATCGATTCTCCAGGAAATTTCACATAGGACTAGCATCATTCTGTTGATCTTGAGTCACACCGAGCAAAGAAAGTTCTGAGCAACAAGGACCTTTTAGGGGAACCCGGGTGAAATAAGCTCATTTGTTCCCCAAGAAGTTCCGTGCAGCCAGTGAAATTACGTCCATTCGATTCCTTAGAAATTTTTCTTCAAGTAAACGTAACATTTACAGAAATCATTCCACTCCGAGCTGAGATATAGTATTCTTTCGCGTTCCGGGCAGTTTTTTCCCACTGTGGCATTCGTACAACTACATTTGATTCATCTTGATCCGTCAAGCATTTTTGTTAAGTAGTGCAAAATAAAGACTCTTTAATCTAAATCGTTATTAGAGTGCGCGTTAAATTGGCGACAGAACACCATCTGTAAGATAATTCTTTACATCTTGAGGGAAGTCATGTCATTAAGTCGAACGTCTGTCTGCACATGTACCATTCACCACACATCCTAGTATTTACCACGATTGTGAAACAATACAATAAATAGTATTTAACTCAAATCTGTTCAATAAAAAAATCTTTCTGTTGTCAAGATACATAACAACCCACTTTTTCTATTAACCAAAAAAATGAGAGTAATCAAAAATGATGAGAACGGCTTTGCTTGTTAATATACACTGAGCACAACACATCTTTACTGCATTGTGAAAATCATGATGTGATGGGAAATTGCAAAATACAAATGAATAGCAGTATGTAACGCAGCACAAAACCAAGTATTAAAAAAACATAAAACTGATTGTTAAACTCATTATGCTCGACATTCATCGTAAATGTATGACTCGTGCTGAAACAGTATGCTCTGTTCAGCTTTAATTTTTTTCTTGAAATTCAGAAAAAGTTTTTATTGCTTTTTTAAAGCACATATTCCATACATTCCATATAAATAAAGAACTCATTCTTAGGTGGAATTGTTAGAATTTTGTATCTTTAGTATCAGTATAGTCAATGTGATGAACTACCACAGAAATGCTGCAATTTTTGAGCAATTGTGTAGCTCATATGAAACAAAAACAGTTTTCGCGTAGCATGTGTAAGCCATTGATCATGACCTCTACCAATAGCACAGATTCACTTGCGTCGTGCTTAATTAAATACCAGCACAAATGCATCTGCCTAAATTGGTGTAATACAAGTTTCATCCCCACAAATTACTCGTGCTACTTCCAAAGAGTTGGCCACCAATCGTGTCATTCGTAAAACACAAAATTCTGCTCGCAGATTCCCAAGTGTGTTAATTTTCTGATTAAATTTAATTGCTGCTGCTAATTTAGTGCTGGGTCGTGTTTCGCTTTCGGATGAATTATCACTCGCCATTCGGAATATTTTGGTGAATATTTCCTGCCCAGGACGATTGGAATGATTTATGTAAAATTTGATTTTTGGTTATTTGTCACATGGCATTAATTTTGTTATTCCGTATGCAAGCAAAGCTTTCGTGAATTTCAAAACAGAAGAAGCAAAATGTTCAATTGACTAAGCAACACAAATTCATCAAATCCTGAAGCAATCAAGTTTATCACCTTAGCGATTAACTTTCTAGTCAGAGTTATTTTTGTGAACAAAAAACTTCCTCGAAAACAAAAGCTCATGAATCCGGCGCACACTTCGCCATTCCCATGTTGCTCTCCATTCGGAAAACGGCGAAATGATCTTGTTATTCTTGCATAATCACTGTGTTCTAGGATCTTCGCTTACACAGCGCAAAAGTTTCCCAATCACAGTCGAAAAGTTTTTTTTTATTTTGGCCTTTTTTATGGTGCCGCAATTTTTCCGGTTTCCTGATTTTCTGCAACAATTTAAGGCTTCCTTCTAGAAAATGTGTTAGTGTGTCTACTGTTTTGATACAACGAAGCTAATTCTTGTGTTTGGTGTTTCCTTGTCTTAAGAGCTCCACTGAGTAAGAGTGTCGAGAAAAGAAAACTGCCGGAGGATTGCTCGACAAAAAAGGGCGAGATAACCATCAAATTTAACATAAATAAAATCATTCCATGGAAAATCATAATTTCATTTCAAGTTAATGTAAAGTATGAATTTTCATTTTGTGCGAATGGAAAGAAAATCGCTGCTACCCTCTTTGTTTTCGCCTGTCGGCATCATAGCCGAACAAAGTGGAAGGAAAAGGCAATTGTAGTGGTTTCTGCAGGAGAAGTTGAGTCGTGCCCTTTAATCTCAATTCTGTTGGGTGCTTTCTACGTAATTTTGTTTTGCAAATTGTTGCCGTTAGCTCCGATAGCAAAAAGTCAGCATTTAGACCCATCATCATCGCTACCTCAACCACTGGATGTTTTCAAGTGTGAAGATTTGCAAACATTATTAAAAGGGGTGTGAAAGACGGAATCGGAAAGTTTTTTTTTGTTAATCAAGCGGATCGTTAAAGTGCTACATGTTTCCTAGCACCTCCACCATGATTTTTTCTTTGTTCTTTCGTTTGAATTAAATTTTTCTATAATTGTGCTACTTGATATCATTTTCAGATCTGTAGGCAAAAGAAAAATGCATGCAATTGCGCTAAGAAGGTTGTCGTTGAGAATCATTTTAATTGGACTGTTGTCCGACATTCTTCCAACATATTTGTATCGATGTGAAGAATTAATTAGATGTTGTTCCAGCAACTGATGCAATTCATGATTCATTCGGTTTTTCCACATTCCATCTCCTATCTGCTTTCCACCGTAGATCGTACGCAACACCTTCCATTCAAAGACACCAAGGGTACAATGGTCGTCCGCGAGCAATTTCCATATTTCATGATCGTAGAGAACTATAGGTCTAATTAGAGTCTAGTAGATGGCCAACTTCGTAGTTCGGCGAATTTTATTCAATCGCAACGTCCTTCGAAGTATAAAGTCAGTACCGTTGCCAGCCATAATGCACCTTTGTTTCTCTGTGCTGGTGTCGTTATCGGAAGTCACCAGTGCACAGTGGTCCAGAATTCAAATTTAGCAGGAAAGATACATTTTCAGTACTTTAATTGTTATGTTTTTGTATTCTCCGTGCGTGAAGTAACGATTATGATGTAAAAGGAGATGTTCTCTCATCACCATGAGGCACCAAGAGTGGACAGTAATGTTTGCTAGAATGAAAGATACAAAGAGAAAGTGTTGAAAGTTCCGTCAGTGTCCGGTAGGTTTGAAATAGAATAGAAGTATTGAAAATTGAGCGAAAGGGCATGGGTAAAGTAGTACTCGAACCAAGGACGTTACCCTTTACCTAACATCCCAGTTTTTTGCTCTAACTTTTGTAATTCCAATTTGCCAACAACGTTGTCTTCAGATAATTTGTATAACTTGAAAAGATAAAAGCTTTCACGTGTAAACCTTGCCGATATCTTTACCGTTAGCGAGTAAGTAACGATTAATTATAAAACAACGCACTTTTCAAATGTGTTTTATTCAATTTAAAAAAATAACCTTTCAATTGCTGTTGAAAAATATTTGTTTGGTTTGCGGCAACAATAAAAACCAGCATTTAAAAATTGCCTATTTTGTATACAAAAACCATAAAACTTTTGTTTGACATACAATAGAGACAATTTTAGCACACAAAAATTTGCAAATTTTATTGTTCTAGAATCTATGCGAAGACAACTTTGCTAAAAAAACAGAAATAAAAAAGTTACAGCAAAATATCTGATTTTTATAGGGATACCCTAAGCAACGCAGGAAAAAATGCTCTAATTCGGTAATATCAAAAGCTACAGAAAAAAATATGTGTTCAAAGTTGCTTGAAACTGTTTATACCACAACTTTTCGGAATAATGTATGCGTTTATTTCAGAATATAAAAAAGTTAGATTTTCGATTTCTCTAAAAATAAGGACCACCTAGTAGTTTATTCCTACCAAATGAAGCGCCTTGTTATTAGAAACAACTTTGTCAAAGACAATTTCGCTCCAAAACTTCAAACTAAGGCTGAAAATGTAAATTTCCTGCTTAATTCGCATTCTGGACCACTGTGCAATGACTTCAGATAGACAAAATCGTCTACGGCCACGAACTAGTAATCGGAGGCAAACATTGTCTTCTCATGAGCCTCTTCTTCTTATGTATTTTATTTTTAACGCATTCTCGATAATCTCGATCCTGCGTGCTTCAGTTGCATGCTATGATACCAAAATAGTCGGTGAAGCCAAAAATTTGAAAAGACATCCTGAAGATCATGCCACTCGTGTTTGTCTCCTCTCTTCGAATCACACCTTCCAAAAAGCAAACACGTTTAGAATCAAACACGACAATCCATCATATTACCGTTACCCTCTTCGACATCCGAGATCGAGAACTGATAATGATGATGATGGTGAAATACTACCATCTATTGTTGCAAGGTAACTTTCCATAGCAGTCTGATAATCTGAAAAACGATTTAATCAGGATTCTATTGCTGTTTGTGATCATCAAGCTCCAGTATGAAGGGTCAAAGACGCTTTGGCGGGCCTCTTAGCAGAGACACTTACGCGAAACCCGCGAATATAAGAAAGAGGATCTCCTTCCAAAAGCAAGTACAACACCCACAGCACTAGTATCGATGTCTAGATTGACTCCATGACGAAAAACACACCACATGGGGCCAAAGAGCCCGCGCCGTTCCTCGAAATGTTAGTAATAGGGAGGAGGTAGTCCCATGCTCCTTATTGAAATAGTTTCACTTGGGTGCCCTGATGGTCCCTCTCTTCCCCCATCATATTTTATGTCATGGATATTTAGTATATTTTGTAGTGGTCATTTTATTGCTTACCTAGTGTTAGAAAATTTGCTGAAAGTAAAATTGCGTAGGATTATATACCGTGCTCTGTGTCGTCTCGGTATTTCTGCTTTTGAAGAGCTGACTTTAGACAAAGGCCTATGCTGGCCTATGGCCTATGTACGATGTCATATGGTATTACTCGCAGTCATAGGATAGGGAAGAGAACAGGAGAAAGATGAGCTGGCATTAGTAATTGGTGACATCACAGAAAAAAATAATCAATTTTAACAAGCGCGTAAAATTTCCCCTCGTTGAATTCTAAGCCAACGGAGGCGTAAACACCGAAATTGTTTGCAATTTTTCATGCGCCATACAACAATGTTAACATATTTCCATACAACAGGCTAGATTTAGGCGCTATCTGGCTTTAGTTTACACGAAATATCCCATTATTTTCTTCCAAACCTAGCATTCCCTTTATGTGCATTAGATAACACAGAAAATTCAATGTTTCTTTTTATCTGTGATGTTATGCGCATGTGAGATTTTCATGGTGATATTCTTACAACGGCCTTGGTTCGTCGGATGCATATAAGAGATCATTTCCACTCGTTTACTCAATTCTATCATGTTTGGTTATAGAAACATTTTACAACGTGCTACATTTGGGACTATCAGGGCAATGATCCCCTATGGCATCTTCAAGTGATCATTACAAACTGTCCTTCTGGTTTAGACATTTTTGAACGTTGCTGTTGTAGCCTGTTCACACATGCAATCTGCCGCGACCAATTCGACAGAACGCGCCCATACCCCTTCCTGAACCGAAGGGCAGGGCGAGATCCGAAATCAAGAACTTGACATTTACAGGAAACACTTTTTTTTCACAGTCTTTGAATTTTCATCGTTATTTTCGAACAGTTTTTCGATATACCATTGGTGTTTTAATTTGTTATTCGGTCGTTTTTCGTTTTGTTTGTTTAATTGCTACGTCGTGATAGTACAGGTGTTTGAATTTGCGAACTCTAAGTGTAATACATCGTTAGTGAAATACAGTGTATTTATGTGGCGATTTCGATCAAAGTTCCATTGTTCCAATTTCCAATGCAATTGTTTTTCTTGGAACGACACCTGACTGTCAATAACGGTACTATCACTTGCACGCAACTGCCAGCTGAAACGCACTACGGGAGTATAATACTAACTGCCATACGTGTTGCATATCTGCTGGGCTGGTGCTCTCGCATTCAAGCGTCAGAATGGAATCGAAAGGGCTCTGAGCCGGTTAAAACCCTGAAGTTTATGAAATGCCAAGGTTATTGTTGCAAGGTCGCTCATCATGAGTGTGTTTTCCTAACTCATTCGTGTTTCGAGTTTCGTTCTACCTAATGGATGGATAAATAAACGTTTGGCACTGCCGGGCTGATATCACCCGACATGTCTAGCCTATCGTGCGGCACAAATAATTTTACTGCTAATATTGCATCGATCTCCACTGTTTCCCCAGAACCAGAAAAATTATGGGTGTTTCTTTCTTGCTCTAGCAACGGAGTGCATACCCTGCGATGGAACGATTGAGTTGGAGAAAAAGAATGCCAATTTTTCGTCTATGTGGTTTATTTCCTTCAAAATTGGGGTTGACGAAAAGTACCGTGAGGTAGCATTGAGTGCTGACACATGGAAAGATGGTATTTTTTCCGCGATTTTGTCAATTATCAAAATAGGAAATCTTGAAAGAGGTTTCTAAAAACACCTCCCCTGTATTTGACTACCATTCTCGCCCAACGTTGGATATCATTCAAATCACTCAACAGGGATGCACACTGCAGAGCACCGAGTACCATCCAATATCCATCAACCATATGTTCCAGCCATCCAAGTCATCCTGGTCCTGTGGTCAGAACCCGGAAGAGGGTTTCCCGACCTTTTATTCCGGGGAATCAACAACTAAGTTCATTGGTATCTGATGCTGTCAATGTTCATCCTCTTCTTTGCTGTAAACAGCAAGTTTACTGCTTTTTGAAAGCCCTTAGTCCCTCCCGTCCTCCTGTCAGCGTAGCCTTTCTGGACCTGTGACTGAATGTGGATCTGGGACTTCCAACTTGCTTCTACGGGTAAGTCCAATTAATATATTTAGCAATCGCTGCCACCGATCAAATTTTCAGAATTTTGGGCGACGTTAATCCTCATGTAGGTGCCACTCTAACTCTTAATTTCAGGAACCTGGAACGCACCATAGAGAGCCTCTCAAAAGCCCAGTCCTGCCACCAGCTGCCTTCTTTCATAATAGTCGTTCCGGATCTGCTGTCGAATGAGGAGAGGGGTCTTCCAACTCACTCACTCTGCCAAGCAGACCGGTTGTTCGATTCCGTGCCACGCGCAAGATGTCGTGACATCCAAAATGCCAACAGAATGAATTCTGATGTTGAGGAGTACCTACTAGCTGTATCTTACCTTAGCTATGACCTTAGCTATGAGCGAAACGTAGATCGATTCCCTTAGACTGTCCAGCCAGGTTTTTGGTCCTGACTATTCAGTTTTTCCTAAATTCCGACAACAGTCAGAAAAAACTGGAGGAGGTGTTCTTGTTGCTTTCCGCTGCGGGTTGGAGGTAAGGGCCATCAATAACGATTCATGGAGCAGTGTGGTCAAGAAAGCCAAGCAAAAACGAAAGTTGCGGCACTTCGGGGGTTATCCATCCCGCACTTGGAGCTACAAGCTGCCATGATGGGATCCCGCTTACTACATAATATTTGGTCAGCACTTACCATCAACATACGAAAGCACTTCCTGTGGACGGATTTGGCAACCGTTCTAGCTTACACGTTAAGAAAAAAGTACCCAATGGAGCAGTTAAGTGTGGGAAGCCAATTTTGGGAATAATCATGTTTACCTATACCCAAAAGTTGAAATTGTAGCAAAAAATGCAATTGCAGTTTTTGCAATCATATCTTGAGAAATCCGCATGTTTCTCAAAAGGCAATTTCGCCCCTCATGATCCACAATGCTTTTTATGGTATAAACAAAGCCATGCAAGTGTGTGCAAGCGGTTATCGCTGTGTGCTTAGTGTCTCGACAGTCGCAGCAACCGTTGGGTTTTTGTTCAACCGTCTACAACTTCTCAATATGGGTGAGACAATCACACAGAACGCCGCTACGCCATTTGTCACTGTTGCTATTCCGCTGTCAAGTGTTCTATTTTCATTTTCACTCGTCATCACACTCCCATCTCCCCCTCATCAAGTTAACAAGCGTTTTATGAAATAAACAGCCATGTAAGTGTGAGCGACCAACATTTGCTTCATTGTTGTAACGTTGAGTGCCTCGACAGTCGAAGCAACTGTAGGGCTTTTATTCTGATTACCTCAGCTTGTTATGGTGGCTGGATAGTTACAATGAAGAGCCGCCACGCTGACGGTCGCGGTTCGAATCTCAGTTGCAAACCGATACCTTTTTTTTCTGTGAGTTATTGAATTTACTACTACTAACACACTGCATAACCTCACGCACACATTGAATTTTTCTAAGCAAACTGATGTGTTGCTTTCTTGCCCACGACCAATGTTGCATTTCTTCTCCAAGTTGCGATCCATTACGAGAAATGAAATCAAATCATGTGAAATTGCATTACAATCTTGCTTTTTTATGTTGGGTGTACTACTCGGAATATAAAACTGCTGTCTCAATTCGTTGCATAAGGTTTCACTGTGGGCATGCAGAAGCCGCTGAAAGAAACTAAGCACAGTCAGGTACGTGACGGTTGCTGCGACTGTCGAGACACTAAGCACACAGCGATAACCGATTGCACACACTTGCATGGCTTTGTTTATACCATAAAAAGCATTGTGGATCATGAGGGGCGAAATTGCCTTTTCAGAAACATGCGGATTTGTCAAGATATGATTGCAAAAACTGCAATTGCATTTTTTGCTACAATTTCAACTTTTGGGTGTACGAAGCGTCGGTCGCAACTACTGTTGCAAGATCAAAAGGGCAACTCCAGTGCCACCGATCATGGAGCCGCGCCCAAGGGTTTGTTTGACACCATTCATCCGACCGTTTACGTACGTCGATGTGGACTATATATGGGCCACTTTGAAGTGAAAGTCGAGCGCAGTATTGTGAAATGCGGTGGAATTCACCTGCCTCACAGTACGGGCTGTCTATTTAGAGCTTGTACACAGCTTGTCAACAAAATCTTGTGTAATGGCGTTCAGCCGGTTCGTTAATCGTCGAGGTACTCTGCTTGAAGTATTCGCAGACAAATTTCGTGGGAACTAGTCGTCAGCTGACGGAAGAAATACAACGGATTAAAGAAATCAACAAAGAATGCGCTGTAAAATTTACTAATGCCCGAACATAATGTCATTTTAACGTTCCGGCAGCTCCACATATGGGAGGACCGTGGGAGTGGATGGTTAAGTCCGTCAAAGTGGCGATGAGAGCAATACAAATAGTCCAATTCCTCCTAGTGACGAGGTAATGGAAATCATAATGTTAGAAGCAGAAGGGATTGTCAACTGTCGTAAATTGACATATGTTCCGTTAGAAGGCGCAGATCAAGAAGCACTTACCCCAAACCACTTTTTGTTATACGGCTCAAAGGGAATCAAACAGCCAACTGCTGATCCAACAAATAGCGGAAGAAACCTTCGAGAGAGCTGTTCAATCCCTGAAAACATTATGGATGAGTTCTGGCACAGATAGATTTTGGAATATGTGTCACTACATCAAAGATGTTTTGGAATGATATAAAGCGAATGGAGTCCATGTTGTATCGAAAGAGGCGAATCCACATAGCTGCCCGAAGTTGCGACCTATTGAGCGGTATTGGGCGTGAAGAGAGAACTCTCTCAATATAAACAACAAGCTAAAACTATAGGAAAATTTCGAAAATCTTGGACAAAAGCATCCAAATCGGTTGCAGAGACGTCTGCACAGACCCTTATGGCTGGAGTAAACCCAAAAGTTCGTAGTTTCTTCATGCATTCTAATTAAGTAACTGTAATAAGTTTCAAGATGACTAATAATGCACAATTAAATGAATAAAAAATGCATCTTTGATTGAACTAACAGCAAATTTGTTTTATTTCAAATTTCATGTGTCCAGGTTTTGTCGCGAAGAAGCATAAAGTTGTCTAATTAGAAAATCTAGGAACTAGTTTAATCAGTTGAACATCATTTGTAGCTTAACAGCAACAGTAACAATACATGCAATAAAACACCATATATTCTATAGGGAGGGCAAAAATGTAGTGTATTTAAGGTAATATCTTCTCTATGACGAGTGTTTTTGGAAAATATGATGCGCTACAAAAGAAGCCAAACGATCTCTGAGAAGAACTGGCTACTCAAAACAGTCCCAAGTCTTATTTTCGATTGATTCTATGTGCCAACCACAACTACCTGCCATAAAAATGCCATCTTCTGCCTACTAACAATCCTTATTTTAGTCCTTATCAATAAATCTTGATTTTATCAATAAACCTCTTAGTCAGAATCGACCAACAACCTCGAAACAGGAGGTATTGAAGTAGTAAAATAGCTGGAAGCTTCCAACGACAATACCTAAACATCACCAATTGTTTCCAAGTAAAAAATTACCTACAGCTTCAAATTGATTTAGGACTGTCAACGGTCAATCAATATTCAAATGATCCTCGTCAAGGCAGCCATGCTTTAAGCTGCTTTCAATAAACAACAATGAAACGTTATTCAATGCATGTACCAAACTCTCGATGGTTCCAGAACCGAGGAAAGAAATGTTGAAAGGTTAGTTTCTGAAATAACATGGTTAATTCACAGCACAAAAATCACATGTAAGCTTATTTGCCTCAGGTCAAGATGAAGAAGATTCCATATTTATTATCCCGATTTCATTATGCAAATTTGAAATTGAAACATACATCACGTAAGTCAACGAAAATAACCCAAGAGATATGGAAATTTTAAAAGGAAGTACCATTATTATGGTTACATTGCACTCCAATTTTGCAACAGTACAATATGCAGAAAACATTAAATAAAGTAGTGCTATTTTTAAATGCTGTGCCAGATGAAAAAGAATCAAAGTCCACCCGGATGCCACCATTCGTTCGACTGCATCGTAGTAACTGAATAGTAATGAAGCTCACACAAGAATACTCTACGCTCCATTAATTGCGACCGGAGTTGTCCTTCCCTTAGGGAAAGCAGCCTCCTTACTCGTCTCCAATATAACCAACGCCTACTGATATTATGTATCATTCCACGACGACCAATCGGTAGCGAAGTCTCATCGAAGGCGCACAAACAGAAGCAAAGTGCCTACGCAATGTACCCAACCTCATTCGCCGTCTCTTTGTGAACAGTAAACGTAAGTTCCGAAGAAGACGGAAAACCGCACAATGGGTGAGGCAGTAAATGGGGAGCATCATAAAGTCGTATAACAAAGCCTATAAATACTGATTATTATCGTTACACAAAGTGAGAGAAAGTGGTCTGAGAGGAGAGAAGAGCTTCCTATTGTTACCGGAGGATAATTATGCCGATACGACACGATGTCAAACGACAAAGCCAGAAGGAAGAACACCACTTCGGCACATATATGTATGTTTATTGTATGGATTAGTTGGCTATCTGTGGTGCTGGGAAAAGTGGAAAGCTTAACGATTATTGTATCAATAATATCAATCCTGCGATTTCTTGAGACAATCTACTGCAGATATTTTATTGGAAAGTTACTGTGTTATCTAGACGAAATGGTTCTTATGATTACTTTGGGAGAGGTTTTATTATAACATGGGATTCACCTATCTAATACTAGTCACTATTAAACATTATTGCATTAATTAGCTCTATCCTCTCTAATCAATGAGCACTTCTGTGGCAGTGGACCAATTACCGTCACTCATGGCTATTACTCAGTAGCATTCAAACCAAACGGCTTTATATTTTTGTGGGTGGCTTAAGTATGTGCCGAACTATATACGCATAAAAATTGATTTTGGGTTGAATACTGAAGTATTGTAGAGATTATTGACAGACAGTAGCTCACAGCTAGAGTGGTGCTCCACTCTACCATGGGTGTGCAAATGCAAAGTTCAGGGTAGGTTCCTGAAAATGGAAGCATTTTGTTCGTGATCTCAATAGATGATTTAAAAAAAAACCTCGCAAGCTACTTATTTTTTCAAACACGTTCATAAAAAACGAACCTATGCATGATGAACTTTTTTTCTCATGGATTTGTCTCGTAGAAATCAAAACATAACAGAAACTAAGATAAGCGCACAGCACAGCACAGCAAAAGAAAAAACACAGAGAAAATATTATTTCTATTTATTCTAGAACAAAAGAAAGTCCAAAATAACAAACGAAAAACTAACATCGCATACTAAAATCTAAAATTACAGGAGAGGAAAGAAAACAAATATGAATTGTACGCTTTTGTCTCCACAAACCGAAACACGCACATCGCCGCAGATGGTGTGTTCAAAGCAAAAAGCATACTGTTCAATCAAGCATCAAATGTTCGACTCTTATTTCAGTTAAAATATAGTTCAGCTTTGGTCAGATATTCATGGTTTATATGTTTGTTTGACTGTTTTAATTTAATTCTTGCCAAATATTTATCAAAATTGTTTGTGTAAATATGACAAGCTGCAGTGACCGTCAAACAATATTCAGTTAACGGTTTGAAAGCTTGCAACTTTTTAATCTTTTTTTTCTCTGGCTTTGTGAGTCACTATTAGTTTTCCAGTAGCAGTAAATAAAGTGAAATATTCAACACTAAAAAAATGGCGTAAATGTATGATGTATGATATGTACTACCATGATGATATGTACTACATTATAGCACGGAAACTAAGTCCGACAGCAATGGGCTCTCTCTCTGTTAGATCAAGCTTTAATAACCACTGATTATTCTAATCATGCCATTGTATAAAGGGCCAAAACGGGTTAGGTGGATTGATATGCAATATCACTTATACGTACAGGGATATAAAGAATCTCCTTCAACAACAAGATTGAACAATTGATCAAAAGAGCTAGCTATCTACCGTTAGGATGCCCCAATGAGCGGGAGAAGAGCCCGCCCTCTATTTACAAACTGTTAGCAATGGGGAGTTGGCATTCCCATTCTCCCCATCCAGAGTTCTTCAATCGGGTGCCCTGATGGTCCTTCCCATTCCCATGAAATATTTATATAATAATGTATATACAGGGTGCAGCAGAAAATAATGCGAAAATTTGTTCTGTTTCTTTCAAATCCCATTTTCAACTAATTCAAGCAATAATATCAACATTTTCAGGTTCATTTAACTTTTAAAAGTCCTTTTTAACAAATGTATTCAATAAGTCCTCCATTTTTATTAATAACATCCTCGAGCCGACGCTGGAAGCCAGAGTATGCCTTTTGGACGTTGTCCTGCGACATTGACTGCCATGTGCGTGTTATGGTTGACTTCAGGGTTTTCACACTAGGGTGTGATGTTTTGCAGGCTCGTGCTTCAACATATGCTTAAATCGAATAATCCAACGGATTAAGATCTGCACTGCTAGGGGGCCACAAATCTTTCGGCCAAAACTTCATGTTATCGTTCATCCATTGTAGGGTTCGATTGAACGTGTGACACGGCGCTCTATCCTGCTGTAGAACAACGTTTTGGTACTTGAAGAAGTTGGCCTTCACCCACGGAAGCACTTGGTCCTTTAAAATACCGATATACACTTCGGTATTGATTTTAACTCCAGCATCAATGATAACAGGTGGCATTTTCAAACCGTTGGACGCCACCAAGTCAAATATCATAACACCAGCCGGATGTTTGGTTTGAAATTTGAATTTCACTTTTTCCAAATCGTTCTCCATTTTCTCCGGTGAAATGAACCGGTCCGTGCCGCTGTTGGCCACAGCATCGATGCTGAAAAGCTTTTCTTCGAAGAACAGGATTATCAGCTTTTCCTTCTTCAACAAGGAAAACAATCTCTTGGAACGAGTCACTCGTAGTTCCTTGACCCGGTCCGTAATCAAGTGGCGTTTCACTCTGGCTCTGGAAGATGCATGCAGGTGGTTCTTTGCTGATTCTCTGCATGGATTTCTGCGAAATATTGGCTTCCTTTGCAAGTTTTTTTTTATGGAACGCATGTTTTCTTATGGTTGCGAGCAATTTTTGCACGGACCGATTTGATCACGTTCGATGTGCGTGCAAAGAGCGGACGTCCGCTTCTCGGCTTCCGCTGTTTAGGACCATCCTGCAAGGACTTTTTTATGCGGTAAACTGTTGCCAAATGGTACTCTACCACCTTGGCAATCTCTTTCGGCTTGTTTTGGGTGAGCAACAAACTGGTGATCACTTCTTTCGCGAACATTTTGATGAAATTGCAATGAAACAACTAGAATGTTTGGATTCAGCACTTGAAAGTAAACATAAACAAATACACTTTCGACAGAAATTAGTCACTACCTACACGAACTAACCCAATACTCAAGTTTGAACATTTTCACATTATTTTCTGCCACACCCTGTATTTGAGAGTAATAGAGTAAGAGTACGAGTTTACAATCAATTGAGCTCAACTTTGGGAGAAGATTCAAAAAGTGATTTGTAGTAAATTGAAAACGAATAAGCTGGGAATTTATTTTGAGCCACCCTACTGACCACCATCGTCTGCTGCTTGGTAGTCAAAAAATTCCGGAAATAAATGTTTTTTGGTCAGGATACAGATCAAAAAGCTTTTTTTCGACTGTTCGATAATTCTCTCATTGAAGATTATAACGTTTTGTGAATTGAGATCTTTTCATCTTGGAATCAATTTTAACCATTTCATTTGCATATTGATTCCGTTGAAACTTAATCACACAGTAGCTGAAATAAAAACTTCACTCTGCTTTCAGGATGCTGATAAGTGAATCTAAAAAAAATCGTTGTCGTTCCATTGACTAATTTTGATATATCTCTGTCGTTCTAGGCGCTGGGGGTAATGACTTCATTATCACTGACACCTCTGCGGCACTTTGGTTTATTTGATATAGGGATAATGCGATTACAGCTGGGCCAAAAGTGAGGAGTGGCGGATAGAGTCTGGGTGTAATGAATTGCATCCACGTTATCCGATTAAAGCTACAACACATAGGATTTTTTTTCAATTTACAGGTTCACGGACTGCTTGGCTTTTGGAGGATTTACAATTTTATCGTACGAACTGGTCAACGTACGAAAATGCGCATTTGATAAAAGGTAAGCGCTACCTTCTTATTGCCAGGAGTCATTGTATTTTCCCTATTGTTGGCGAAGGAGGTTCATCAAAATGTTCGCAAACACTTCATGGAATGATGCGTAACAACAGTTCTGACAATCAACACGATCAGAGTCCCATAGAATTGTCTCATAACGCCGTCAAGCCGA